>JACEEZ010007570.1:260000-277500 GCA_016584305.1 Chionoecetes opilio
GCCATCAGTGTTTGCGCTGGCCCCTTGGAATCCCAAATCTTAACTTCCTGAGGTCCGCCTAAAACACTCCAGTGGACGAAGAGTTTTTATGCCGCATCGAGACAACAGGAGGAGGAGGAGGAGGAGGAGGAGGAGGAGGAGGAGGAGGAGGAGGAGGAGGAGGAGGAGGAGGAGGAGGAGGGGGAGGAGGAGGAGGAGGAGGAGGAGGAGGAGGAGGAGGAGGAGGAGGAGGAGGAGGAGGAGGAGGAGGAGGAGGAGGAGGAGGAGGAGGAGGAGGAGGAGGAAAAAAAAACTAAAGGTGAAACAAGACGTGTGTAAGATGAGTCTGTATTTTATCCTGGAATTGTATTGATGTGTAAGTTGGCTTTACGTTATTAAGCCTATCAACGTTAAAATAAAGACATGATATATTTATTTATTTTTCTTATTTAGAGTATCTAATGCAAGTGACTAAAGGCGAGACATTTTACATGGAAATATATGATCTTTTCTAATAATTTCCTTACTTTTACCATTAAATTAGAAGTGAATGAATCAAATAACAAATATGGTATTTAGCTACCTAACTAACTAGCTAACTAACTAACTAACTAACTCTTTGTACATTAATATAATAAACAAAGAAGCTTAAGTGCAGTTCAGATTAATGTTTTCTGCCGAATGACAAAAAAAAGTATACAATTTGTCTTGTTTGTGTAAGACATGGGACGCATCCTTTCCACCCCTCCTCTTCCTATATGCTCTTACCCCCCCCCTATGCATTTCCTTACTCCCCCCCTACTTCTCTATCCCCCTCCTTGACATCCCTTACCCCCCCCTGGCATCCCTCAACCTCACCTACCTCTCTTAACCCCCCCTTACATCTCTACCTCTCTTACCCCCCCCTTGGCATCCCTTACTCCCCCCTTACTTTTCTAGCCACCCTTGGCATCCCCGTCCTGGTGCCCCCCCCCTCCCCTCCCAGCTGGCTATCTAGAACCAGGTGTGTGCGCGTTGGGGGGGAAGGAGGGTGATGGAATTAAGTGAAGAAAATCATTACAATCTTGGATAATGATAGTAGTAGTAGTGGTAGTAGTAGTAGTAGTAGTAGTAGTAGTAGTAGTAGTAGTAGTAGTAGTAGTAGTAGTAGTAGTAGTAGTTGTAGTAGTAGTAGTAGTAGTAGTAGTGGTGGTGGTAGTAGTAGTGATAGTAGTAGTAGTAGTAGTAGTAGTAGTAGTAGTAGTAGTAGTAGTAGTAGTAGTTGCAGTAACAGAAAAAATTATAATAATAATGATACTAACAGAAACAATAATAATAACAATAATAATAATGAAAATAATACAAATTCAAATAATAGTAATAATGCTGCATAGATTACAACATATTAACCCCTACACTCCTAGATCTTTCCTTTACTATAAAAAAATATCTGTTGTTAGCCATAAAATTACGAAAGGTAACTGAATATACCAAATTAGTTAGTCGACAAGGATACTAAATGGGTCATATCTATAAATTATTGCTTATATTCACTAAAAATCATCTAATGGTACCCAAATTACAATGGAAATTATATTCTGGGTCGGAAGGGGTTAAGGGCTCTTCTACCCACCACATTATTTTTTTCCAAGTCACACAAAGTAAACGAAAAGTAAAAAGCTTCACTTCATCTTTTACTTCTTCTCATGTAGACACACACTATCCTCCTCCTCCTCCTCCTCCTCCTCCTCCTCCTCCTCCTCCTCCTCCTCCTCCCATGAGAGTCACACCAGCTGCTGCCATTTATTTGTTGGCAGAAAAGTAGTTTATTGTCACCCGTTCTTGTTGCCTGTGTGTGGTGTGTGTGTGTGTGTGTGTGTGTGTGTGTGTGTGTGTGTGTGTGTGTGTGTGTGTGTGTGTGTGTGTGTGTGTGTGTGTGTGTGTGTGTGTGTGTGTGTGTGTGTGTGTGTGTGTGTGTGTGGGGTGTGTGTGTGTGTGTGTGTGTGTGTGTGTGGTGTGTGTGTGTGTGTGTGTGTGTGTGTGTGTGTGTGTGTGTGTGTTGTGTGTGTGTGTGTGTGTGTGTGTGGTGTTGTGTGTGTGTGTGTGGTGTGTGTGTGTGTGTGTGTGTGTGTGTGTGTGTGTGTGTGTGTGTGTGTGTGTGTGTGTGTGTGTGTGTGTGTGTGTGTGTGTGTGTGTTGTGTGTGTGTGTGTGTGTGTGTGTGTGTGTGTGTGTGTGTGTGTGGTGTGTGTGTGTGTGTGTGTGTGTGTGTGTGGTGTGTGTGTGGTGTGTGTGTGTGTGGTGTGTGTGTGTGTGTGGGGTGGGGGGGGGGGGGGGGGGGGGGGGGGAAAAAATAAAATTAAAAATTAAAACATAGTGACTTTTAAGTGCTATATAAGATCAACCACTTTTTTGTTGTGCCTCATTGCGTTTCTGAACTTCATGCAAACAATAATACGAGACATGATATAATGTGATGTGATTTACTTCATTGAAATAAAATGGCATTCATACTGAAATATCACGAAAATATGACCACCAATCACCTCTGTATGAAGGATTCTTAGGTCTACGAGGCACAAGATTATCATACGAACATGACGAACATGAGAGAGAGAGAAGAGGAGAGAGAAGAGAGAGAGAGAGAAGAGAGAGGAGAGAGAAGAGGAGAGAGAGAGAGAGAGAGAGAGAAGAGAGAGAGAGAGATGAGAGAGAGAGGAGGGGAGAGAGGAAGAGAGAGGAGAGAGAGAGAGGAGAGAAGAGAGAGAGGAGAGAGAGAGAGAGAGAGAGAGGAGAGAGAGAGAGAGAGACAGAGAGAGATTTCCAGTCTTCAGTAATGTATAATTTTGAGGTTTCGTTATATGGCATCAGGTTTTTTTCTTGTTTGCTTTGGTTTTTTGTGGGTTCTATATTGCGTAAAATTATATTTAACGTAATGTTTCTTTTACAAATGACGATGGGATAATTTAAGCACTGTGATTATTTTTTGTACAGTGCTACGCATTTCTCTCTCTCTCTCTCTCTCTCTCTCTCTCTCTCTCTCTCTCTCTCTCTCTCTCTCTCTCTCTCTCTCTCTCTCTCTCTCTCTCTCTCTTCTCTCTCTCTCTCTCTCTCTCTCTCTTCTCCCACATCCCGCTACTACCCCCCCCAGCACGACATGACAGGTGGAGACAGCACGTGGAATCGCCATGAACTCCCTTTTCTGCTCCCGCCAGCCACCAGGGGGGCTTGCTTCAACTGCGGGGAATATAACCACGTTCAGAGCAGCTGCCGGTATGAACGCAAAATAAGATGTTTTACGTGTCAAACGTTTGGTCATAAAAGTAAATACTGTGAACACTATGATGAATAGGAGCTTGGCAAAGAAGATTGTGCCGATAATCGTGACAAAATGTTGACGATTGAACACGTCAATGCTCAGTCTCTTCTAGCTAGTTTTGATGAAATTAAGTTAATGATGAAAGCTAGAGATGTTGACGTTCTTTGCAT
The DNA here is from genome assembly GCA_016584305.1 of Chionoecetes opilio. Taxonomy (NCBI): domain Eukaryota; kingdom Metazoa; phylum Arthropoda; class Malacostraca; order Decapoda; family Majidae; genus Chionoecetes; species Chionoecetes opilio. Next base: position 263,446 of record JACEEZ010007570.1, read on the forward strand.
TAGTGAAACGTGGCTCCTCCCTCACATATCAGACTTCATAATATCCATTCCTAATTATAAGTTATTCCGTAAAGACAGTGGACGTGGAGGAGGAGTTTGTATATATGTGAAAGAAACTCTGAAAACTAATCCAATAACACTCAACAGTGAGAGTCACCCTGATATTGAAGACACTTATGTAACCATACAATGTGACATGTTACCAGCTATAATCGTAGCGTGTATTTACAGGCACCCAAAGGCCACTGCTGACTCATTTGATTACCTAAATACTACACTTCAATCACTTTGTCTCAGCAAGAAATATTTTTATGTACTTGGTGATTTAAATGATAATATACTCTCCCCAACAAATAAAATCAGCAAACTTGTAAGAGAAAACAAGCTAAAACAACTAATCGATAAACCTACAAGATTAACAAACACATCCCAGACTCTACTTGATGTAATAATACTAACAACACAAGCCTGGTAGTGTCACATGATGTTTCTTCCCCTCTCAATTGGAGATCACGAACTCATCTCAGCCAAGCTAAATATAACTAAGCCTAAGAAACAACGAGTATCCCGTACCTTCCGACACCTTGCCAATTATTCAAGGGATACTCTCTGCTCATCCATCATTGCCAAATCAAATAAGCTAAATGAAATAACACTTTCAGATAACGTGAACGCACAATTAGAAATCTTCAATGGAGTATTTACACAATGTCTTGATGATGTCGCCCCTTATATCACAAAAGAAATCAGACGACCTCTCGCACCTTGGCTGAATGATGAGATTCGTGCCTCAATTGTTGAGAAAAATAATCTATATGCAAAATTTAAATTAGATAGGCGCAACACTGAGTTGCAACAATTACTTAAAAATAAGAAGAAAGAAGTAAAAAACTCTATTACAAAAGCGAAAAGTGAATTTTATCTTAATGAATTGAATAGAAATAAGGGAAATATAGCTGCCACATGGAGAACAATAAGGGATATTGTACCTAACAAAGAGTCCTCCACTACATATAAATTTGATAATATTCAAGAAAAAGCCGAAGAATTCAACAATTTCTTTGCCAATGTTGGTAAAAACACATTTGACGCTGCTCAAGAACAACTAGGTAAGAGCCTCACTATTCCAGCACTTAAACACTCAAATAACAACGACACACCTGAATTCAGACCTCAACCAGTAGATGTTAACACTGTAATACTTACTGTTAAACACTTAAATAATACAAAATCTACCGGCTCAGATAGAATATCACTAACATTTATGAAAGATTCGTTATATGCTATCGTATTTTTCCTCACCAACATAATAAATATATCCTTTGTAACAGGTGTTGTACCAACGGCCTGGAAGCATGCTAAAGTGGTTCCTGCACATAAAAAAAATGGAGACGTCCATAATGTTAGCAACTATAGACCAATATCAATATTACCCATTCTTTCTAAAGTCATGGAAAAAATAGTTGCCTCCCAATTAATAGAATATCTTGAGTCTAATAATCAGCTCTCCAGCACACAGCACGGTTTTCGGCCTAAACTTTCTACTGAAACTGCCCTGGTCACCATAACTGATAATATTTATGACAATATGGACAATAGAAAAATATCGTTGCTAACACTATGTGACCTGTCCAAAGCCTTCGACAGCGTAAGCCACTCAATACTGTTAAGCAAATGTAATGCCCTAGGTGTAAGCTCATTCTGGTTGGAAGATTATTTAAAAGATAGAAGGCAATGTGTAAAACTAAATGAAACAGTATCATCGGATGAAAATATTACTTATGGTGTTCCACAAGGCTCCATCCTCGGTCTCATTTTATTTACTGTCTATGTAAATGATCTTCGGGATCACCTAATGGATGGTACAATACTCCAGTATGCTGACGACACTCAGTTCCTTCATACTGATTGTCTAAGCAATCTGGGAACACTTATAACCAAGACGGAAGCATCTCTTCATGCTGTACAGCAATATTTCCTAAGAAACGGTCTACTACTTAACGCTAAGAAAACCCAATGTATTTTTATAGGGAATAACCAATTAATATCACAAATTCCTAATGATACTGTTGTACGTATGAATGACACTGCTATCATCCCAAGCACGAGTGTAAAAAATGTTGGCCTACACTTTGACTAATATATGAATTTTGAAGTTCACATAAATGAAGTCAAGAGAAAGGTAATGGGCACACTGATATATGTGAACAGAGTAAGCGGACTCTTAAATAAAAAGGCAAGAAAAATATGCATAGAATCATTAGTGTTAAGTAGCATTAATTATTGCATAAAAATTTGGGGTACAACAAACAAGACAAAAAGCTAAAGCCCAAAAATTACAAAACTTTGCAGCCCGGGTCGCTGTTGGTGGCCTGAGGAAGTACGACCATGTGTCTCCAGCTTATGAAGAACTAAAGTGGCTCAGAACAGGACAGAAACATGAATTTGATGTATTAGTACATGTATATAAGTCCCTATTTATAGTTTATCCTGAATGATTCTGTGACTATGAAAAGGTATCTGATGTCACTAGGGAACACACGAGGCAGAATGATAATATATATATACCACGCTTCAAGACTGACACATGGGCCCGATCACTAAAGGTTTTGGGCCCAACACTGTGGAATGCTCTGCCCAACCACATAAAACTTGCAGTAACATTATCTAAATTCAAGACTGGCCTTATTCATCATTGTAATTTATGACCACAGAGCCACAGAATAAACCCCTTACTTTACTGATAAATTTAAGTACTTTCTATTAGCTTTGTATATATTGTATACTAGCCGCAAAGCCGCCCTCCGGGCGGACTTTTTGGCTAGCTCCTGCGGAGGGCTATTGGTGGGCCTTCGGCCCACCACCTGTGTTTGGTGGGCCTTTGGCCCACCAAACATGGACTCTCCAGATAGCCCCTTCTAACTTTCCTGAAATCATGGATGTAGAAATGTATATATTCCCCCCACCCATTCACTCACCCATTACCCATCACCCCCCACCCATTCACTCACCCATTACCATCACCCCCCATTCACTCCCCATTACCCATCACCCCCCACCCATTCACTCACCCATTACCCATCACCACACACCCATTCACTCACCCTTTACCCATCACCCCCCACCTATTCCCTCATCCATCACCCATCACCCCCAACCCATCACCCCCCACCCATTCACTCACCCATCACCCCACACCCATTACCCATCACCCCACCCATTCACTCACCCATTACCCATAACCCTACATCAAGGCTTCCTCAATTCTCGCAACCTACTTTTGTTTTCACAATTCTCGCTAATAGGCTGCTAAAAAAAAAAAAAAAAAAGTGAACGGATCATCTCATAAGTGGGCTTATGACCTTCCCCTGGTCAACCTGATTCCAAAAATGTGCCATATGAGGTGTTTGCGCCACGGGGGGCGGAACCTATACCACACACACACACAGACAGACAGACAGACAGACAGACAAACAGACAGACAGACAGACAGACAGACACACTCTCGCTTATATTATTACTAGCCGCAAAGCCGCCCTCCGGGCGGACTTTTTGGCTAGCTCCTGCGGAGGGCTATTGGTGGGCCTTTGGCCCACCACCTGTGTTTGGTGGGCCTTCGGCCCACCAAAGGCCTATTGGTGGGTCTAGTATATTCGGAGGGCTATTGGTGAGTCTGCTATTGGAGAGTCTGTGTTTGGTGGGCCGAAGGCCCACCAAACACAGACTCTCCAGATAGCCCCTTCTAACTTTCCTGAAATCATGGATGTAGAAATGTATTTATTAACGCCAACCCATTCACATCACCTCCAACCCATTCACTCACCCATTACCCATCACCCACCACCCATTCACTCACCCATTACCCATCACTCCCCACCCATTCACTCACCCATTACCCATCACCACACACCCATTACCCATCACCACACACCCATTCACTCACCCATTACCCATCACCACACACCCATTCACTCACCCATTACCCATCACCACACACCCATTCACTCACCCATTACCCATCACCCCCCATCTATTCCCTCACCCATCACCCATCACCCCCCACCCATTCACTCACCCATCACCCCACACCCATTACCCATCACCCCACCCATTCACTCACCCATTACCCATCACCCTACATCAAGGCTTCCTCAATTCTCGCAACCCACTTTTGTTTTCACAATTCTCACTAATAGGCTGCTAGAAAAAAGAAAAGAAAAAAAAGTGACGGATCATCTCATAAGTGGGCTTATGACCTTCCCCTGGTCAACCTGATTCCAAAAATGTGCCATATGAGGTGTTTGCGCCACGGGGGGCGGAACCTATACCACACACACACACACACACACACACAGACAGACAGACAGACAGACAGACAGACACACTTTCGCTTATATTATTATAGATATTTGTTTTATTTTAATATGTATGTAATAACCACTACCCTGTGGAAATAAAAATTGAATTGAATTGAACTCTCTCTCTCTCTCTCTCTCTCTCTCTCTCTCTCTCTCTCTCTCTCTCTCTCTCTCTCTCTCTCTCTCTCTCTCTCTCTCTCTCTCTCTCTCTCTCTCTCTCTCTCTCTCTCTCCATAATCAAAGTTTGGACGGATTACTGAAGATGGTGACACCACCACCACCATAACAACACTACACATGTACACAGCCATCAGCAGTATATAGTGAAGACTGCATCCCCTCCCCCCATCACCTACCTCTGTAATGCCTCTCCGCCAATCACCGTCCTTCGTGATGCCCCCACCAGCCAATCAGGAGACGGGATTTGGCGCAAGGTTCTATTCTTCTTAACTCCAATCTGTTTTGTATTCTTCTTAACTCCAATCTTTAACTCCTAGTTGTTCCTTTTATGGTCATGTTGCATGGAGACATCCTTAATATTGCAGGGTAGCCTGTTTTGGCACCCCATCAGTATTTAAGGAGAACCACTATGCCTCTGTACAGTGAAAGGTTTGTGTGTGGACCCCCCATTCTGGGGCAACAGCAGCTCCGCGTGGCACAAGCCCGTGCCGAGGCGGCGCGGCGGGGAAGAGAGCTGGCCCGCCGGGGCATCGCCGGACGGTCTGCTAAAAAAGCAAGGAAACTGGTCGGCCAGCCACTGCGGGAGGACAAGATCGCTCTGAAGGAGCAGCAAGACCCGACCTTGAAGGAGGACGCGCCGGAAGCTGAACATCAGATTTCATTCGAAGAGGCCAATACATCGTGTGTTGAGGACTCCCTCGTCCTGACGCTGCCGGAGTCCGAGAAGCAGGACCTCGCCTCCCTCAGGAGTGTGGTGGCCGTTGTGCCCCGTGGACGCGTCTGCCTGTCCCCGATCACCACCAGCTGCACCGTCGCCAGCCACGCGGTGATGCGGGAGGCGATGGTGGTGGTCGGCCAGCAGCCTGACCAGGACACAACTGTCCTGCCCGTGGTGCGCAGTGGACGCCTCTGCGTGGCCACAGTCACCACACACTGGGCCATCGTCCGCCACGCCGCGATAAAGGGTGTGATGCTGCTGGCTAGGCAGCACCTTCGCTACGACACCCTCGCTCAAGGGGAAGAGGAAGACCCTACCGTGGAGAAGATTGCGCCGCGACCCAACCTCCAGATTGTATTCGAGGAGATTATTTTGATTGTTGGGGAGCCGCTCAACTTCACGCTGCTGGAACTCCCGCAGCACGATCGCGGCTCCCACTGGCCTGTCCTGCCTGTGGTGCCAAGCGGGCGCATCAGGCAGGCGCCAATTACTAACAAGTGGTGCGTCGCCAGCCACTCGGCGGAGAAGGGAGATACACTGGTGGTCAGCCAACACATTCGGAAGGTCAAACTATTACGAAGGAAAAAGAGACCCCTGACCTTGGAAGAAAATATGCCGAAGGTTCAAAACCAGATTAAATTACAGGATATTTCGATCCTTGAGGCCACGCGTCGCCTCACGCTGCCAGCGTCTCAGGGGCAGGACCTCGGCTGCCACTGGCCTGTCCTGCCTGTGGTGCCGTATGGCCGCCTCTGGCTGGCGCCCATCACCGAGGACTGGGCCGTCGCCAGCCACTCGGCGATGCGGGGCGTGATCGTGCCGCGTCTGCACGGCAGTGTCGTGCTGTGGCACCAGGAACACGTGCTCGAGTACTATACACGTGTCTTCTCCACACGATTTTGCCATTCTGAGACTAACGCCTCGGCCTCTCAACAAATAACTCGCCGCGAAGAGTTGCGTCAGCGTGAAGTCCCGCGCGAGCGTGAGGGCGGGATGAGCAAGGTGGCCAGCGTGCTACGCGGCGCGGGGCGAGCCTTGCTGAAGTTGTGTGTCGACAAGGTCACGGAGTGAGAACGTGAGCCACATAGAAATCATCGTGAATGATGAAGCCAGAGAGAAAGTGTTTGTAAAGAACACTGTGACGAAGGTGACGTCGCATGGAACCCTCGAGGGCAACACGGGGATGACGCGGCAAACAGTGGCAGGCAAAGGAGGGTTTAGGGATCACATTTATCTCCATTAATAACAACGAGAGACTTGATTAAGTTCCTGTTTAGTTTCGTATAACTTGGATTTATGGATGTTTGCATTTATGCCCAGTTGTTACAACCAGTTGTTTCCTGTTTTTGTTTCGTCTGTGCATAAGATCAATGCCAGCAAGGTTTGCAAACAATTATCTGTATTTCATTATAACTCTATTACTCCTTCTTTTGAAGCTGTTAATGGAGGCGTAATGTTCGTGATGGAGGCGCTTACTATTTCTTTATATAATTCCATTACATATATTACTGTTTTATATAATTTCAGTACGTATTACTGTTTTACAGATGATTTCAAGAGTGATATATTGTTTTCTTACATGTCAACTTGCATTACGTCACATTCCTGCGTCGACTCAAATTGTCGATTGCAATAAAAAATATATATTTGATATCTATACACTTCACTTTACATTAAAATATAATAGCAAGGAATAATATGAAGATTCTCTCTCTCTCTCTCTCTCTCTCTCTCTCTCTCTCTCTCTCTCTCTCTCTCTCTCTCTCTCTCTCTCTCTCTCTCTCTCTCTCTCTCTCTCTCTCTCTCTCTCTCTCTCTCTCTCTCTCTCTCTCTCTCTCTCTCTCTCTCTTATTTTTTTTTTCTGCGAGAAAAAATAAATGAAGACATCATGTGTGTGTGTGTGTGTGTGTGTGTGTGTGTGTGTGTGTGTGTGTGTGTGTGTGTGTGTGTGTGCGTATGTGCGTGCGTGCGTGCGTGCGTGGGTTCGTGCGTGCGTGTGAAACTGTGATTGCAGGAACAAATGTATAACCATTAACTAAACCAAATAAAAAAAAACGAAGATCAAATAAAATTAAAAATAATCACACGACACACCACACGACTGGGATTTTGGGAGACTGATGATACAAGTAAAACAGAATGCTAGGTATATAAGATTCACATTAACATATTGCATTACTATGACGTGTCTTATACCTTTCTACTATGATAATAACCTGACACTGCCCTCTCGCCGCCATCCCTTAACTAAGACTTCTGTATGTATGTGTTAGAGAGAGAGGTGTTTGAGATAATGAGAGAGAGGTGTTTGAGATGATGATAGAGAGAGAGAGAGAGGGAGGTGTTTGAGACGATGAGAGAGAGAGAGAGAGAGAGAGAGAGAGAGAGAGAGAGAGAGAGAGAGAGAGAGAGAGAGAGAGAGAGAGTATACGTGCTATGTACGTATGTGTGCTGAACAAACGTGAGCAAAGAAGCAATCAGGAAAACCCTTGATATTTTCTTTCCTGGTCAGAGATCGCGGCCAAACCGATCAGAAAATCCTTGCTTACTGATCCTTCAAAAGCCTTGGTGACAGTCTGGAGGAATAGGATGTGGTAGGATGCGACAGTGGTTTAGTAGTTAACCCCTTGAGGCCCAGAACGTAGTTTCCATCGTAATTTGAATGCCATTAGACGATTTTTAGTGAATATAAGTAATATTTTATAGATATGATCTGTTTAGTATCCTTGTCCGCTAACTCATTTGGTATATTCAATTATTTTTCGTTATTTTATGGCTCGACAACACGCGATTTTTTATAGCAAAGGAAAGATCTGGGCGTGAAGGGGTTAAGGAGAGAAGGAAGAAGGGAAGATTGGATGTGACTAGGAGAGAAGTATATACAAAAAGGGAAAGGAAAAAATGTGAGGGAAGTACAGTAGGAGACAATGAATTTCTCTCACCAACACAACAGAGAACATGAGGATAGAGTGTCTAATCCTGCAGGACAAAGGAAGGATGACACGTGTGAAAACATGTTAGGAACAGGAATGACCACGAGGCCTCACTAGGGTATGAAAGGGAGGATAAAGGGAGGAGGGAGAGGTGTGTTTGAGATGATGATGAGAAGAGAGAGAGAGAGAGAGAGAGAGGAGAGAGAGAGAGAGAGAGAGAGAGAGGAGGAGAGAGAGAGAGAGAGTGAGAGGAGAGAGAGAAGAGGGTGAAGAGAGAGAGAGAGAGAGAGAGAGATGAGTGGAGAGAGAGAGAGAGAGAGAGAGGAGGGAGTGAGAGAGGATGAGAGAGAAGAGAGGAGAGAGAGAGGAGAGGAGAGAGAGAGAGAGAGAGAGAGAGAGGAGAGAGAGGAGAGAGCGAGGAGTAGAGAGAGAGAGAGAGAGAGAGAGAGAGAGAGAGAGAGAGAGAGAGAGAGAGATGAGAGAAGAGAGAGAAGAGAGAGAGAGGGGGAAGAGAGAGGAGGGGAGAGAGAGAGAAGAGAAGACAGGAGAGAGAGAGAGAGAAAGAGAAAAAAAAAAGATAGTGAAAATACCTCGCTCACTTAATTAAGCAATAGAAAAAAAGAGAAAAGAAAAGACAAAATTACATACACTCGCAATTAGATCCTTCTCCCTGCCGCCGCTGCTGCTCTGATTGACTTCGCGAGCCAGTGATGTTATGTCATGTACCAGACAACACAACACAACACAATACAACACAGCCTTTGGAACACAGTGATGAGGGCAGGCAGACTGGGGCTTTAGGGGGACAGGTGGCAATGTATCGTTATAGAAGGTATAAATGTGGAAATCGGAATATCAGCGGGAGGGAGAAGAGAGATGAGGTGATGATCTAAAGACGTGATTTAGACCGATCATGTACGAACAAGTATTAGGTTAGTGAGTTATTCAATGACTGATGTATGATGACTTGAGATGAGATGAGAAGAATGGAAAGAGCGAGTAATTGTATATTGATATAATAGTAGGACAGAGAGCTATTGAAACCGAAGTAATCATGTATAAGAGGAAACGAAAGATGAATCAACCTCTCGAAACTGAGCCGACTCGAGAAAAGATACTGCAAATCCTCGCTCACTTATATTACAATGAAATCGAACAAAAATTACATCACTCGCAATTGTCCTTCTCCTCGCCGCTGCTCTCTATTACTTCGCGAGCCATTTTATGTCATACCATGCAATCCTACACAACATACACACAGCTTTACACATGTAGGTACCCTTGCGTCACTGGTGAGATCTTTAGGGTGGTGTGTGATGTTCGTTTAGTGTGTTTAAATGTTGGTGTAATCGTGTTATGCGTGTGGAGTTTGGCGGTGTGTTTGTAAATGTACGTTTAATCTTGTGTACGGCTATTTTGTTTGGTGTTATTCTTCTTTGTTCATTGTGTGTGTTACTTGTGCGTGCTGCGTGATAGGTCGTTTGTCGTGTTTTTGCTTGTCTTGTGTGCATTGCTATACCCTACTCATTGATAGGTACAGTAGCGTGCGTCGTCGTCGTCTTCTCTCTGTCGTCTGCTGCTCTTCGTCTGCTCGTTTCTGCTCTCGTCTGCTCTGCGTCTGCTCCTCTCTTGCTTCGTGCTTCGTGCGTCGTCTCTGCCTTCTGCTTGTGATATTTGTTATCCTTTGGTTGTGTTGAGTTGGTGTGTTGTGTGTGTGCGTGTGCGTGTGTGTGTGTGCGTGGTGTGTGTGTGTGAGGCTAATGTGTGAATGCGAGTGGATGTCGTGCACAGGCATTATAATGGAAAGGCGACGCATGAGCTCCAGAATTCCCAGGTGCGCTGTACGGAACTTCCTCGTGTCATGTTTCACTACTCACGTGTTTCAATTCCACGCACGTTTCACCGCTGTCGCCGCCGTGTTTAGCTGTACCAACTTTGCGCTTTTTTATTTCTTTTTTACCTACTTTATTATTCTTATCTTTATATATCTTAAATCTTTTTTATTTTATCTTGCGCTTTTTTCTCTTTTTTTCTCTCTTTTTATCTCTATCTCTCTATCTTTTATATATTTTCATCTCTTTTGCCCTTTTTCTCTTCTTATGTATCTTTTTATTTGTATCTCTCTCTCTTGCTATCTTTTATTTACCTTTATCTCTTTTGCGCTATTTTTCTTATTTTTTCTTTTTTTATCTCTATCTCTCTCCATCTTTTTTCTATTTTTATCTCTATTGCGCTTTTTTCTCTTCTTTTTTTATCGTTTTTTTATCTTTATCCCTCCTTCTTTTATCTATTTTTATCTGTTTTATATCCTTTTTATCTTTTTTTATCTTGTTTTTGGATAAGCGTGATAAAATATACCTCACATAACCCCAAAAAAGCTAAAACAACCTAAAATAAACCTCAAATAACCTCAAATAACTTCAAATAAACCTCAAATAGCCTAAAATAAACCTCAAATAAACTCAAATAACCTCAAATAACCTAAATAACCTAAAATAAACCAAAATAAACCAAAATAAACCAAAAATAACCCAGACAAAAATAATATACCTAAAAGCGGTTATTTTAGTCCTAGCCATAGACCACTATATCACTATATCGATTTACAGTGGTCTCTGTCCTAGCCTAACCTAACCAATCGATGTATCTTATCACCTCAATTATCCTCACATCGTGTTTACCCCCGATTGTCCCTCGCTGTGTTTACCAAGTTGTCGTTCTGGTCTGTACACTCAGAAATCGAGGTGTACATTAAGGGTCGAATTGTTACATCGCACCATCACTACCCTTTTTAATCCCTATGTCCAGGCTGGAGGGTAGATGCTGCCGATTATACCATTCATCTACCCTTTATCTACCCTTTTTAGACGAGAGGGTTGGAAAAGGGTATATTTGCGTCGATCTGAAAGGGTATATTTGTAACGGTAGAAAAAGGGTAGCAGTATTTCATCACTACAAATACCCTTTTTCTACCCTTGTTTTCTAAGAGTGTAAGCTATATTTTTTTCTCTTTTTTTTTTACTCCTGTTTTTGGATAGGCGTGTCTTTTCTATATCAATCTCATGTGTCTTAATAATCTCCAATCAATGTATTTTATTACCTCAATTATTATCCTCACAGCCGCCTGATTTACGTACACGTACTATAACTCTTATGGTGAGGAAGACTTATAACGTTGTAACTGTTGACTTGATGAATTGTTGCATTGTGGCGGAAAAAAGTTAAGTATTTCTCGGATATCAAAATAAGGTAAAACAAAATCAGAGGCGTATATATTTTGGTGATGTGTGTTAACCCCTTCACGCTCAGATCTTTCCTTTGCTATATGAAATCGTCTGTTATTACCCATAAAACTACGAAAAAGTAACTAAATAAACCAAATTAGCTAATGGACAAGGATATTAAACAGGTCATTTCTATATAATATTTCATATATTCATTAAAATCGCCGAATCTTGGTTATATTACAATGAAAATTACGTTCTGGGTCTCAAGGGGTTAAGCATCAATTGATAATAATAAAGTTGGTGTATGTATCTATTGAGTTCGGGCGTTTATAGAAGATGGTAGCTGGCGGGCTATTTTTCTTCTTATCAATATCATTATTATTGTTATTTTCTTCTTCTTAGCTAGTCCGTTGTGATGTGGAAAATAAAGGACAGGGCAATGGGTAGTTTCACACTAAGTTAAAAAATGATAGTTTCACTGCTTACTAAATAAATGGGTGAGCGGACAGAGGTTGCATTCATTTAATCTATGCAAAAAGCCCAACTTCGCATTTTTTGGTAAGTTTCGCGTTGATAGCCTAGATCTCATTCCCTGCACTAGAATAAGAATAATTGAATTAAATTGTGAGGTGTTTGGAAGACATTAATTTATTCATTAAAAAGTCAACGGGGATATGAAACTGCAAAAACACCTTCTAATCTTTTGTGCCGACAGTATTTCAAGACAGTGAATAAAACTTAAGAGAGAGAGAGAGAGAGAGAGAGAGAGAGAGAGAGAGAGAGAGAGAGAGAGAGAGAGAGAGAGAGAGAGAGAGAGAGAGAGAGAGAGAGAGAGAGAGAGAGAGAGAGAGAGAGAGAGAGAGAGATTTTCGGCGTGGCATCCGTGCACCGTCACGCCGGATTGGGCAAGTAATTAACATCTAAGTTAAGGATACACATCTTATGAGGCTATCTTGCCGTGTTTTCCTAGTTTTAATCACCCGAGGAGAGAGAAAATGCTTTGAAAATGAAAATATGAAATCACATCTGTATTATCATTCGCCTCCTCGCATTACACTCTATGCCGCGGAAGGAGACAGAACATTCGCGGTCTTTTTTTTTTTTACATCACAAAGGACTGGCCAAGGGCACACACAAAAGAGATAGCACAAAGCCCGCCTGCATTACTCTACCAAATATTACTCTGCAAATGTGAGTTATGTGAGGAAATAAAGAATGGCTCCCTTATCTTTCAGGGACTTTGCCTAAAGCTTACCCGTTCAAGACGTGTTCTTTAGCTTCTGAGCACTGATTTATGACTGATTTGATTTTTTACCTTTTATTACTCCACCGACGTCTTGTCAAAAAACAGCTCTTTAAACCCTTCACACCCAGATCTTTCCTTTGCTATAAAAATTAGAATGTTGTTAGCCATGAAATTACGAAAAGTTACTGAATATACCAAATTATGTAGTCGACAAGGAAACTAAACACGTCATATCTATAAAATATTGCTTATATTCACAAAAAATCGTCTAATGGTAGTCTAATTACAATGGAAATTACGTTCTGGGTTTCAAGGAGTTAAACTGACGAGCCAGTGAAATACGCAATGGGACAAAAGACTGAAGACACTAACAGATATACGAGGGCCGAGGCGCCGCAGAGAGTTATGAGTCACGCCTCACCACTCAAAAATTCGCGGCTGTTTATTACCCGAGCGTGACACCCGCCACACTCATCATCGGGCGAGGGATTCCAACCTGGGGTCCTGATGGCATGGCGGAGCAGCCTCGCCATGCTTGCCTCACGGTTCCTCTCAAGACACAAGGACCAGCGCAATGCATGCCTCCATGTGTAGATTAAAGATAAGTGTAAAGATAAAAAACGTAGATTTAAAAAAGAAATAGGGAAAAACTGGCTCACAAATAGGGTGGTAAATAATTGGAATGGACTCAGTCAGGTAATTAGTGCGAAGTCAATAGGGAGCTTTAAAAGGAGACTAGATCATTTCATGGATGGGGATGAAAGGTAGATGTAGGTAGTGTTAAGTAACAGGAACTACCACGTGTAGGTCTCACGGCCTCTTGTAGCTTTCTTATATACTTATGTTTTTATGTTAAGTGCGGTTTTTCTTCACATCAATGTTGATCTGGAATTATTCAAAACCATGATTGCTTCGCTACGTTTACAGTGACGCGATGGACGTTTGCCGGGACAGGCGCGTGTGTGGCTCCCCGGCAATGGCTCACCACTAGCTCAGCCCTGATCCTACCATCAACACCCGCGGCAGCTACGTGGCAGGTGGGTGACGGGTGGCGCGGGGCCTCGCTGCGAGGGGAGGACAGACGGAGAGGCAAGCCAAGACTAATCCCTCGTAATCAAGCAACACACTTCTGATCTGTTGCAAACACAAATTACAAACACGATTCACGTAACACACACTTTTGTGGAGACTGGAAATCAGGGAGCCATGATGCTGGAAATCCCGATCGCACAATCCCTTCCTGTTCATCAGGTGTTACCGTTACAGGAGGCAGAGCATTATGCTGGAAGGCGGCAGCTGCAGGGAACAGTGATGAGAGGCGGCAGCCCCGTCTTACAGGACTTACAGAGGATCAGGCGAGGCCGGAGAGTAATCCTAACAGGATGCCGGGAAT
>JACEEZ010007570.1:285000-290000 GCA_016584305.1 Chionoecetes opilio
GCAATATGTGTGTTTTAGGGTAAACTAGATTAAACGTCATTTATAGTTTCGTGGCTGACATACCTTTTGAAAGAATTAATTTCCTATTTACGCAAAAAATATTACCGATATCCATGTTTTACTCCCTCATCACGCTTCAACTTTACCCCTTCACCTTCAGATCTTGACTTTGCTTTATAAAAATGTCTGTTGTTAGCCATAACATAACGAAAAGTAACTGAATATACTCAATTAGCTAGTCGAGAAGAATACTAAACAGGTCATATCTATAAAATATTGCTTATAGTCACTAAATATCGTCTAATGGTACCCAAATAACAATGGAAATTATGTTCTGGGTCTCACGGGGTTAAGATTCAAGGTCATCCAAGGTGCCTCAACTCATGTAGCTTACTTACTATGTGATACTGAGCAGGAGTACAATACAATTTTGTTACAAATATTGACGCTTTTTAAATAATACGCACGCACGCACGCACGCACGCACGCACGCACGCACGCACGCACGCACGCACGCGCACACATGGACCACATTCGGTCCATGTTTTGCATGTATGACAAACGAGTAGAAAAAACTGACAACTTTGACATTAAAGCTTCATCTCTCAAAAATAAGGAAATATTCAAGTGACTACTTTCCCAGGCCTCTTACGAAGACTTAAGGCAAAAAATGGCGTATATCTCTCTTCACCTCGGCGACAACTAAACAACCAGGACTGTCCACAAGACACATCCGGGTAGTTAGTTAAGCATATTTACATCTCTTACAACACTTACATTAGCCTTAAGATAAAATTATATCACAAATGTATACTAATCTTGATCTATACATACATCAGGGCGGGAACCATCTATACAGCTCCACCACCGAAGGAAGGCCACATGCCACGACGACCACACACACACACAAGGCCACGACGACCACACACACACACAAGGGCACCACGACCACACACACACACAAGGGCACCACGACCAAACACACACACAAGGCACCACGACCACACACACACACAAGGGCACCACGACCACACACACACCACAAGGGCACCACTATCACACACACACACAAGGGCACCACGACAACACACACACACAAGGGCACCACGACCACACACACACACAAGGGCACCACGACCACACACACACACAAGGGCACCACGACCAAACACACACACAAGGGCACCACGACCACACACACACACAAGGGCACCACGACCACACACACACACAAGGGCACCACGACAACACACACACACACAAGGGCACCACGACAACACACACACAAGGGCACCACGACCAAACACACACACAAGGGCACCACGACCAAACACACACACAAGGGCACCACGACCACACACACACACAAGGGCACCACGACCACACACACACACAAGGGCACCACGACCACACACACACACAAGGGCACCACGACCACACACACACAAGGGCACCACGACAACACACACACACAAGGGCACCACGACCACACACACACACAAGGGCACCACGACAACACACACACACAAGGGCACCACGACCAAACACACACACAAGGGCACCACGACCAAACACACACACAAGGGCACCACGACCACACACACACACAAGGGCACCACGACCACACACACCACAAGGGCACCACGACCACACACACACACAAGGGCATCACGACCAAACACACACACAAGGGCACCACGACCACACACACACACAAGGGCACCACGACCAAACACACACACAAGGGCACCACGACCACACACACACACAAGGGCACCACGACCACACACACACACAAGGACACCACGACCACACACACACACAAGGGCACCACGACCACACACACACACAAAGGCACCACGACCACACACACACACAAGGGCACCACGACCAAACACACACACAAAGGCACACCATCGTCAGGCCAGCGAACAAGACACTCACTAAACGAGTGTAGGACATTTTCTCCCCTGGATGTATTTGATAGCACTGTGTTATGGTAACTAAACACTGGCCAAACCATTGCTAACCTAACCTAACCTAACCTAACCTAACCTAAATCTAAACCTAAACATAAAACTATCCTAACCTAAAACTAACCAAACCTAAAACTATCCTAACCTAAAACTAACCTAACCTAAAACTAACCAAACCTAACCTAACCTAACCTATCGTAAAACTGACCTAATCTAAAACTAACCTAACCTATTAACCTATTAACAGCAATGGTTTCGGTCAGTGTTTAGGTATCATAACAGTCCTATCAAATATATCCAGGGGGGAAAATGTCCACAGGGGAAACTGTCTAAAGGGGAATATAATATGTCCAGGGGGGGAATCTGTCAGGGGAGAATATTGCCAAGGGGAGAAAATGTCCTGTTGGGAATATAACCAGCCCCCTCACTAAGCACCTAGTAGAGCAACGTAAAAAGAAAAGACAAAGAAGGATAATGCATATGAGAGCCTGTTACCCTTCACCACGCAACACACAGAGGCGGCTCAGGGGACAGGGACCAGAACAGGGACACGACAGGCCCTTAGGGTAGTCCTGATGAGAGAAGGGACACCGGAAAACGCAATGCTAACACGGTGACGGATCGAGGGACGCGGAGGGAAAAAAAGGCATTCTAAGAAAAAAAAACCTGGGGCATATTTGTAGCGTTGTGTTGTGTGAAGTTGTACTGTGCGGCGCGTGATCTCCTGAGAACTACGTAACATGGAGGGATTAGGGTTGATAAATAAGACTAGAGACAAGAGGTGAGGTATTAGTGAAGGGGAGAGGTGTGTAGGGGAGGGAGAGGGATGTTTGGGAGGGAAGGAGGGATGTGGGGATGTGGGGGAGGGTGGGGGATGTTTGGGAGGGAGGGAGGGATGTGGGGATGTGGGGAGGGTGGGGGATGTTTGGGAGGGAGGGAGGGATGTGGGGATGTGGGGGAGGGTGGGGGATGTTTGGGAGGGAGGGAGGGATGTGGGGATGTGGGGGAGGGTGGGGGATGTTTGGGAGGGAGGGAGGGATGTGGGGATGTGGGGGAGGGTGGGGGATGTTTAGGAGGGAGGGAGGGATGTGGGTATGTGGGGGAGGGTGGGGGATGTTTGGGAGGGAGGGAGGGATGTGGGGATGTGGGGAGGGTGGGGGATGTTTGGGAGGGAGGGAGGGAGGGATGTGGGGATGTGGGGAAGGGTGGGGGATGTTTGGGAGGGAGGGAGGGATGTGGGGGAGGGTGGGGATGTCTGGGGGGGAAGATGGGGGTAAGACAGTAAGGGATGGATCAGGAAGGGAAGGAAGGGGTGGAGAATAATGGGTGGGGGTGGAAAGAGGTTGAAGGAGGAGGAGGAGGATTACATAGGATTACATAGGAATAACAGACACCAGGAGACCTATTGGTCCATAACGAGGGTATCTGCTGCACTACATACTACTAACTATCAACTACTTGTAAGAAAACAGTTGGAAAATGATACCATGTCCCTAAAGAGGATAGGAACATGGAAGTTTCATAGTGCAGAATGATAGGATATGAAAAATACTAACTACAACTACCACTACCACTACAACTAATCGATACGGGGGACTAAATATGAATTCGCACGATCAATACCCATTTACTTTACAGTGCGCGTCAAGTCTGTTTTTGAATGTAGTTATTGTGCTGGCTCCGACAACATTTGCTGGTAACTCGTTGCATCGATCAACGACTCTAACATTGAAATAATTTTTACGGAGATCGGTGATGCAACGTTGACCGTTTAGTTTTAAACCATTATTTCTTGTTGTCACTTGAGTTGAAAGCTCGAATAGGTTCTCTTGATTAATGACATCAAATCCTTTTAGAATCCTAAAGGTTTCTATCAAGTCCCCACGGATTCTTCGATCCTTTAAGGAAAACATATTAAGTTTCCGCAGTCTCTCTTCATAAGATGAATTTCGCAGAGATGGAATTTGTTTGGTTGCTCTTCTTTGAACTGATTCCAATTTGGCTTGATCTTTTACGAAATAGGGCGACCAGAATTGAACGGCATATTCCAAGTGCGGCCTAACCAAGGACGTGTATAATTGTGTCATCACTTTCGGAGTTTTATGTTCAAAGTTACGTTTAATAAAGCCCAACATCATATTTGCCTTTTTACTGGCAGCTAGGCAATGCGGACTGGTTTTCAGATCATTACTGATGATGACACCTAAATCCTTTTCCTGCTGTACTTCAGTTAACGATTTATTTTGCATTTGATAGTTATATTTGAGATTATCGTTGCCTATATGCATTACTTTACATTTATCGGAATTGAATTTTAATAGCCATTTATCACTCCAATCTGATAGTTTGTCGAGATCACTTTGTATGAGTTCGCAGTTTTTTCTAGTATATGCTTTACCGCCTAATTTGGTGTCATCTGCAAATTTCGATATTTTAGATACAAGTCCGCAGTCCAGATCGTTGATATATATCAGAAAAAGAGTAGGACCCAAGACCGAGCCCTGAGGCACCCCACTGGTAACATCTAACCAATCAGATGCCTCGCCATTTATAAACCCGTTGTTTACGATTTGAAAGCCAATCGCCAATCCATGAACATAATTGCTCTCCTAAGCCATGTGCCCTTAGCTTGGTCAACAGTCGCTTATGGGGAACTGTATCGAAGGCTTTCTGAAAATCAAGGTATATTACATCCGAGGGAATTTTAGCGTCCCAGTTTGAATAAATGACATAAAAAAAATCCAGTAGGTTTGTTAAACAGGATCTTTTATTTCGAAATCCATGCTGGGAGTTTAGTATTGAGTTATTTTCATCGAGAAAAGACACTATTTTATCCCGCAATATTTTCTCAAATAGTTTAACAATCACAGACGTTAGACTAATTGGGCGATAATTACTTGCTAGGCTCTTACTCCCTTTCTTGAATATCGGTGTCACATTAGCTACTTTCCACATACTAGGAACATTTTTGTCCATTAGCGATTTATTGAGAATAATCTTTAATGGGAGCGAAAGTTGACTGTG
>JACEEZ010007570.1:295000-297500 GCA_016584305.1 Chionoecetes opilio
GTGATGTGAACACCCAGGACGAGGTTGTTGGTAATCCATGTCCTCTGCACTCCCTTCACTGTCGGTTGGGCCAGCCCAGGTAGACACATCAGCAGCAGTCCTTCGCTGTGTGGCAGCTGAAAAATTGTAGAAATTTTGTGACAAATTCATATCTTGTTCCTCTCTCTGCTGCAGTCTTGCAGCCCTCTCTGCTTGCTGCTGGAACCGTGACTCAAATATCTTGTCATGACCAGACATGTGGGCCTTTCTCTCTGTCTTCTGATCCTGGTAGAACCTGATGTCCTTGTCCTTCTTCTCCCTTGATAGCAGTCGGTTTCTCTCTATTTCCTGGATGGCATCTGAAGCTCCTATGTCGAAAAAGGCTATCTAATTCCAGGACCAAAGGCACTCCTTTTCCCTCCCGGGTCACCTGTTGTACCTTTATTCCTTGCTAGATCTCTGTGGCTTTTTGTGAAGTGTCATGAAATGCTGCGCTGCATTGTACTTGGTCATGGTCTTGATCCTAGCCATCTGCCAGAATGGGATGATAGCCTCCACTGTTTCATTGGCGAGGTCTTGATGCTTAGGATTCCCTGTATTTTCTGGCAAACTCTGGAGATGGAGGAAGTACTGGAAGGCCTGTCTGTTGGTGGGTAACTGGGAGCCACTGATGCTGGATGATGGGTAGCCGATCAGGAAGGTTTCTGTAGCAGATCTAGTAGCAGGTCGGCGTGACGCTTGTCTCTGGACTGCAGGTGGAGGTTCTGAGATGTCAACTTTGCGTCCTCGGAGCTCCTTGCTTACTGCCATAGTGAAGTTATCTTGTGAAGTATCTCTGGATTTGTTAGCAGGTTTCAACAGATCTGCAACGAACATAACAGACCATTAGATGTCATGCTAAAACCATTGTGAATTTGTGACTAGAGTGAAATAAATTATATTTAGTTTAATTTTTTTGAAAATTTGTCTGTAAATATCACATGTTTCCATAAATGTTTCTATGCATTTTGATGTTTCAGTCAGCATCTAATTACTTGCTTTAACCTGCTTATGCCCATTTATTGGTGAAAAAATAGGCGAAAACAAACATCAAAATGCTCCGAAACTGGCGTTTCAGAAAACGTGTATAGAATAGAACTTCATGCTTCATAAGGCAAAGGTTCCTGACATTTTGGCTTATAATGGTTGTAATTTTCGACTTTTGCAGGTCAAAAAGCATTGGAAACCGTGCAGGAGGGTATAAAAATAGGAAAAAATTGTTTTCTGAACAGGTCTAGTGTGTGTGTGTGTGTGTGTGTGTGTGTGTGTGTGTGTGTTGTGTGTATGTGTATGTGTATGTGTGTGTGTGTGTGTGTGTGTGTGTGTGTGTGTGTGTGTGTGTGTGTGTGTGTGTGTGTGTGTGTGTGTGTGTATGTGCGTGTGTGTGTGTGTGTGTGTGTGTGTTCTCTATCCCTCCAGATTATTATTTTTCTATAGACATCAAATTTCCGTTTTCATAATACATCTTAATTCAATCATTTCCATGAGCTTACAAAAACACTTGAAACTCTTCTGTGACAATAGATCGCGATGTCATAATGATTAAATAATATAAACTGGAGAAATAGATACGTGAATAATATAGATAAATACTTTCTGTACATACAGGAATAATATAAAAACAATTCACATATACAACAGACACAACAATACAAAAAATGTCGCGTTGGCTTTTGTGAAAATAAAATTAATGTCTGTTCAAAGCTCACAAATCTCAATCTGCTGAAAAAAAAAACCTCACACGGTTTAAAAATAAAATTTNCCTGTGTTCACCTGATACGCAGTAATCAATCAGATCAATGTCTGTAGTGAAAACTAAATCTAGGATACTATTATCCCTTGTAGTAGAGGAAATGGAGAAGGAAGAATAAAAAGGGAGGAGAATAGGAGAAAAGGTTAGAATATAGTAGAAAGATAAGAAATAAGACATAGGAAGAAATGGAGACAGAGGAGGGAGATGGATAGGTAGAGGAGATAGAGAGGGTGAGAGAAAGGATAGGAAGAGAGATTCAATAAGAGGAGGAATGAGAATAATGCTTCCCTCCCTACCTCTCTCTCTCTCTCTCTCTCTCTCTCTCTCTCTCTCTCTCTCTCTCTCTCTCTCTCTCTCTCTCTCTCTCTCTCTCTCTCTCTCTCTCTCTCTCTCTCTCTCTCTCTCTCTCTCTCTCTCTCTCTCTCTCTCTCTCTCTCTCTCTCTCTCTCTCTCTCTCTCTCTCTCTCTCTCTCTCTCTCTCTAAATGCTCATGATGGCAGCCCTTGAAAATGTCATCCTTATAACAGAAAGATGCTTCCTTTCCCCTCTTTTCCCCCTCCTCCTTAACGCTGACGTCCCCTCCCCTCTCCCCTCTTTAAACTCCCCATCGATATTTTGGGATTAATGATATCCTCTTCCTCCCCTTATTTCCCTTCCTCTTTCTCCTTCACTTGCTTCTTCCTCTTATTATTATTATTATTATTATTATTATTATTATTATTATTATTA
>JACEEZ010007570.1:302500-307500 GCA_016584305.1 Chionoecetes opilio
ACAATCGCAGAAATACGCAAGGGAGAAGCGTCTTCTCGAAACGTAAACGTGTCTACGGGAACTGAGAGAGAATGAGAGAGAGAATAGTGCATGGGCCACTTGGGCCAGCTATGCCCTACGTGCACCCCCCCCCCCATACTTAAATCAAACCAAATTTTTTAAAACCCATATATATACTGAAAATTATTTTAAATGTTACCAAGAAAAAAACTCAATCCAACCTAATTTTTCAGCCGCTTGAAGTCGGTGTACCCCTAAATGACGCTGACCGCGTTCGACATCGATCCGTGTTTGAGTGCTGATATATAATCATTGATCAAACTACTAATATATCTCCTATTTCAACAGCTGATACACCAAATGCTTATCCTTTCAGCTGTTTCCCTATACCTGTCGCGTAGTAGGTGTGATATAAACCAGTACCCATTGCGGTTACCGACTTCCGAACAGAAAACTCAAATTGTTTACTATTTTCACTTTGAACACGTCATATTTCTGCATTTATCTGCCAATATTCTAGTATTATCGTGGTACCTGATGACACTGTTCCAGCTTTCATTTTGTACCTCATTCGTCACTTTCTCTCCAATACGAGTCACCTTACGACTATTTTATGTTTACCAAATCTTATCCGATTATTATGAATGTGTTGATTGGCAAGTATCTCTTTCTCTGGATTCAGAATGTTTTTAGGTAGTGAACAACTTGTATTTGAATGGTTGATTTTAATATTTTGTTTCTATCCTCCCAGGAACACGGATTAATATGAAAGAAATTAAACAACTTGTGTCATTCATAATTTATTGTTTTTCCTCTTCATCTGTTTGCTTCATTAGATATAATTTGCACTTCGGTTAAGCATATTTTACACTTACAAAAAACGCAGTTCAGTTTGACTTTGTATTGAGACCTTTACCATGTTTACTGATCGTTAACTGACATCAAACTCGTAAGAATTAATGCTGAATGTTAATGATGCCTTTCAAATTCTTATTTTAACATTTCAGGTTAAACGTTGGGTTTGCTTATTTCTTGGTCACTGTCTTGTTTCGGTCGCCCATCCAGTACACTCCTCATCATCGTCACTGTCTGAGTCGTCATCGCTTGCTTCATGAATTTTGGGCAACATTTGGAAGCTGTGTGGAGTCTGCTTCCTTCAAACCAGAGCGTTCGAGGCCGTCATCCAGTGGGTTGTGCCAGCGTGCCTGTATCTGCAGGATGGACATCAGGCTCTGTTATATGGGCTCGCTTCCAGATTCCCGACTTGGTAATTGACACACGGTGAATGTGTTTGTAGAAGAGATCTCTGCGACTAGGGAGGTAGAGTGGGCCATGTCAACGTTCTGTTAAGAGTTAGTGAACTCCCAAACTCATGAGCAAGCGATGACGACTCAGACAGTGACGATGATTAACGTGCCGATGATTGAGTGTGTCCTGGAATTGCGGACGAAACAGAGTGCTTCGTGGTATTGGCGTGGTATTGCTTCAGACAGGAGTTGTTTCTGCTCGCTCTTATTGCATTACGTCCTCCCCTCTCTCACTAATCGCTTCACTCACTTCACTCTTGGCTCTCACTTCTCTTGTTCATCGCTCATCACTCGTGTCTTTCGCTCCTTACTCACTCACTCACTCAATAATAACTCACACTCACTTATTAACTCAACCTCGCTCACTCACTCACACCTCCTTACACACTCACTCACTTACTGGACTGGTTGGACAGAGTGAACGAAATCTCTTCCTATCTGCCGAACATGGGACTGGACTGACTGATTGGCTTAATTCTGACTAATTGTGAACTGATTTGTGGGAGAGGTTAAATTGATTGTTTTACTGACTGATTGACTGATGGAATCTTCTTTTATTTTTTAAGTTTCCTTTTCTCCCTTCTCCCTCCCTTTGTTTTATCTTTCTTTGTTCCCTTTTTTCAAAACATATTCTTCTCTATCTCCGTCTCTCTTATCCCTCTCTCTCTCTCCTCTCTCTCTCTCTCATCTCCTCTCCTCTCCCTCTCTCTCTCTCTCGTCGGTCATCTCTCTCTTCTGTTTCTCTCTCTCGTCTCTCTCTCAGCTCTCTCCTCTCTCTCTCTCTCCTCTTTTCTCTTCTCTCTCTCGTCATCCTCTCTCTCATCTCTCTCTCTCTCTCTCTCTCTCTTACTTCATCATATTTTTCCAGTCCATCTTTTCTTTCGTCCTCCTCTTCCTCTTCCTCTTCCTCCTCCTCCTCATCCTCCCCTCCATCCTCTTCCTCCCTCCTCCTCCACGCCCTGCGTAAACCCCTCACGCAACAGGTTACCAAAACTATCAGGAACTTAAATTACTCTACACAATGCCAGAAGGCATTATTTTAAAGCGTAACGAATTTTGGCCGTATTGAAGCGTATAAGCGTATTTGAATTATTACGAAATTAATTTAAACGTTGTTGCGAAAACGCCAGATATCGTCATATCAACTGGGAGTTGGGTCAACACAAAGATAAACCTTTATTATTTAGCTGAAATACTATTCCAGGCTATAAGGACTTCCTAAAATTGTCCCGCACGCATAAAGCAGGTGGAGGTGTCATTCCTTTCATTAAAGAAAAATTTGCAAGCAATCGAAATCGATAAAGTAAGGACAAAGATCATTATACTCAGTCAACCAAAGATTAAGCTAACGTAAATTGCTAACTATTGGGACAATATATCCGTCCTCCCAAATTATGATGCGGAAGTGATTTGTCTCCTTAGGGACGAGATAAAAGTTCAGTTGTGAACAATAATAACGATACATTATTTGTGGAGATTTTAACCTACCTCATATAAACTGGAATGAATATTCTGCTGTAGAGAAGGTATGCGATTGCTTGAATGTGAACGAAGTAATATTTAAATCAGGTGGTCCGGAGGCTACAAGGGGCTAATAGTACCCCAGATTTAGTTTTCACTACCGAATTGATCTGATTGATTCCTGCGATATAGGTAACATTTGGCAAACAGTGATCCACAGGCTATCAGATGCGGCATAAATTGCAATGTAGACACCACAGAAAATCTGTACTAGCCCAATTATAATAAAAGACAGATTTCACGAAATCAGCAGGGTGACTAACGAAGTTGATATGGATTGACCTACTAAATAGGTAATACGCCGAAAACATGTGTATGTATTCATAAATAAACTCCAATCGTGTGGAAAAACATGTTCCCATGGTAAGAAAACGTTGAATAACATAAACGACCCCAGTTGGATGAATAATGAGATCCCAAAAATCATTGGTAGAAAGCGGCACGAGTGTATAAAGTTTACAAACGGATCAATGCAGACTGCGATTCTAGAAAATACAATGATGTACACGTCGCTCGCTGCAAAGGATAATTAAGTCAAAAACGTGAGTATGAAGAAAAAATTGCAAAGGGATCCCAATCAAAAACCCGAAAATGTTCTTTCAATACGTTCGAAGTAAAGAAAAACGTTAAAACAATTAAATTTTGGTCACTGAAAGATAATGATAATATCTTTGGTAATGATAAGAGAGTATGGCGTTCGTACTCATGAATACTTAATGCGGTATTTATTAAAGAGACGAAACTCTCCATTACCGAGAACCAGTAAAACATGTATGCGGGACTCGAAGGATCGACGGTAATAGGAGAGTAACAGTAGAAACGAAAAATATCAAGTATTTGCTGAACTTGACACAGCAAAATCCGTGGGGGTGGAGAAATCTCGCCGAGATTACTTCGGCGCATGTCACAGTCAACTTTTCGCTCCCATTAAAGATTATTTTCATAAAATCGACTAGGTGACCAAAAATGTTCCGTATATGTGTAAAAATTAGCTAATGTGACACCGATATTCAGAGAAAGGGATTAAGAGCCTCGCAGTAATTATCGCCCAATTAAGGTCCTAACGTCCGTGATTGTTACTATTTGAGAAATATTGCGGGATAAAATAGTGTCTTTTTCTCGCATGAAATAACCAATACTAATTCCAGCATGGATTTCGAAATAAGAGATCCTGGCTTAACAACCTATTCGATTTTTTTAATGTCATTTTTCAAACGTGACGCTAAAATTCCCTCGGATGTAATATCTTGGATTTTCAGTAAAGCCTTCGATACAGTTCCCCATAAGCGACTGTTGACCAAGCTAAGTCACTGGCTTAGAGATAGCAATTATGCCTCATGATTGGCGAGTTGGCTTTCAAATCGTAAACAAACGGTAGTAATAAATGGCGAGTGCATCGGTTGGTTAGATATTGTTACTGGTGGGTGACCTCAGGCCTTGGCGTCCTTGGGTCCTACTCCTTTTTCCTGATATATATCAACGATCTGGACTGTCGGACTTGTAATCTAAATATCGAAATTAGCAGATTACAACCAAATTAGGCGGTAAAGCATATACTATAGAAAACTGCGAACTCATACAAAGTGGATTCTCGACAAACTAAATCAGATTGGAGTGATAAATGGCTATTTAAAAAAATTAAATTCCGATAAATGTAAAGTAATGCATAAGGCAACGATAAGCCTCAAATACTATCAAATCAAAATAACTCGTTAACTGAAGTACAGCAGGAAAGATTTTAAGGTGTCATCATCAGTACTGAAGTTCAACAAGTCTTACGGCGGATTGGCATAGCCCATCGGTGTTATGGACTCGCTCAGCGGGAGTATTTGGCATTGTCCCCGGTAACCTGTGCAAGAAGGACAAAGATCCGGATCTTCAGTCCTTGTGATCCCTGTCTTACTCTATGGTTGTGAGACAGGACCACTAATATGACTTGAAGAGACGATCCAATGCCTTTGGTAATAAGTGTCTTCTTCGCAGAATCATGTTATCGCTGTGAGATTACGCGTCCAAAATCAGCACGACTGCCCGTGATACTGGAAATCGAGGCCTATTACCTGCATAGTCCCCCGTCAGCGCCACTTCGCATATGGTCCATGTGGCAACGCTTAATCCCTGAAACCGATCCTTTCCATCGGTTGTATCTGTAAGAGACATCCGGTGTTGGAG
>JACEEZ010007570.1:312500-325277 GCA_016584305.1 Chionoecetes opilio
CGATTTAAAAATTTTTCATTTTTCTATCCCCCCCCCCTCTTCCACCTTTTTCCCTATTTTATCCAATACTTTGATTTCCCTCTCGCTTCCTTTTAAAAATTGTTCACTATCAGGATCGTCTGTGTATCCCCCCGTAAAAAAAACTTAAGAAATAATCATTTAGACTTAAAAATATCCTCATCCTATTTAAGACTCACCCGTCCTGACCTTAACGGCCCCAAATAAATTTCCCCTTTTCTTTGTTTTTTAAACCTGATAAACCCTTTGGGGCCCTTTTTGCCTGTTTTTCTACTTTTTAAACTCATAATTTTTCTTAGCAACTCGAGTTTTTTCTTCCTTCTCGCCATACGTTTTTTCTGTTTTTGTTTTCCAATCCTGCCTTGAACCTTAAAAAAAATGTTTTTTTTTACTCCAATGTTGTGTTTTAAAAAAGGTGGTCACCTTTGGATTCTCTTTGGACCTTTTTTCCCTAAAGGAATATTTCTTTTTTTGTCCGTCAATTATATTCCTTTCAAAGAGGTTAATCCCTACTCGACCCATTTCCCCCCCTAACCTCTCTTTTTCCTCCTCAGCCCTACCCATTCCCCTTTTTTTAAACCCCTTAATACTCCTTTTCCCCCGGGCCCACTACCCTTTCTGACCGCGCCAATTACCTCCCGGTGCCTTCCTAAAACTTTCATTTAAATTGGCCTTTTCCCCCGCTGTCAAAAGCCCTGTCCTGGAAAATTTCTTCCCCTCCACCCACACCTCTTATTTTAAAACCTCCCGGGGTCTTTTTTAAAACCCGCATAATTGGCCTTTTGAATTATATTCATGCCCATTGCCACTTAATTTTCAACTTCCCATTTTAAGCAAATCTGATTCATAATGGGCCTATTATCTAAATTTCCCCCCGACCTCCACATTGTAACTAAATCGTCTTATTGTCAGCATAGATCTAGAATATTTCTCCCCCTTTGTAGGCTCTTGATTTTCTTGATTAGGGAAATATCCTGGATTATATTAACAATTCATCTCCTGTGTCACCCTTTATTAAACCAGTCTATATTCCTAAGATTAAAATCTCCCACCCGCATATCGATATATCGGGAGGCCTTTTTTATTTCTTCCCATAAGAAACTGAATCCTCTTTACATAAGTTGGAGGCTTACACAACCCAAAACCATTTTCCAGTTCCCTCCTAACCCTACCAATAGACTCTATGCGTCATCTGTTTTAAAATTTTTAACAAACACTGCAATGCACCTTGCATAAAACGCAACTCCTCCCTCTCTGCCTATTATCCTTTTGAAAAAAAACTTATACCCAGCTACTCACTTTCCCGGATCAAAAAACCTTTTTCCCACATATCCAAAACCCTGTTTCTGTTAAGGTATTATTCAAAATCCCCCACTTTTTCCCCCAGGAAATTTATTTTTTTTAAATATCCTACAGTTTGTAAGTAAAAACCTTTAAAAATCCCTTTTTTTTTTCATTTTTTCCCCTTTTCTTTAACTAAACCCCCCCTTTCCCTCTTCTTATAAAACACTTTTTTCCCTGCCCCGAAACCCTTAGTGTCCAAGTTTTCCCTTTTCCCGCCCCCCCTGCAAAACCCCGGTTCTTATTTAAAAAAGCCCTGCAGTCATCTACCTCCCTTTCCAGGGATTTAGACAAGATCTGAACTCCTTTCCTCGAAAAGGCACCCGTCCTTGCGGTAGAGGGGGTTATGCCCGAAAAAAAGGGGCCCCGTGTCGCAAGGGCCAACATTGGTTTTCAAGAAATCCAGCGGGAATTAAAGCAATGCCCTGGAGTAAACCCCAAAGTCGTCCAAAGCGTTTGGAAGGGGCACCACACACCCCAGGGAAAACCCACCCCTGTCCCCCAACTTTACTAAGCTTTCCCTTTAACCCCCCCGTAGCAATTCCTCACTTCTTTTACATCAACATCTTTTCCCCCCGCGCTAGGAGAAAAGGGGGCTTTTTTTCCCTTGGCCGCCATGCATCAACATCTTGCACAACTAACCATCCCCCCCCCGGGAATCACCGACTTCATGCCATCCCCTTTTCTGTCACAAAATGCTGTTTAAGATGCCAACTGACTTCACCCCAAAAACCAAAATTTTACCTTTTGGGGGAAGTGTTGTTACCTCCTAAAAATCCGATATCCCCTTTCGCCCCCGGAAGTACCCGAAAAAAGTTCGTGACCCCCAAAAAAAGGTCATTGTTCCTTTTTCCCCCCCTCGGGCGGGGCCCCTGATCAACTACCTTTCCAAAAAACCAACCCTGGTGATTTTAGGAACCTTTGTGTCGCTTGGGTCAATCCGCCTTTGGGACCCCCACAGGGCCCCTCCTCCATGTGCCCCACAAAGGATGGCCAAGGGCAAAAAACAAAAAAGGGAAACAAAGCCCCCTTAGTTGCCAGTCCCTATAAAGAAGAAGTAAAAGAAATTTAAAAAAAAAAAGGGGTGAGCCCATTTGTTGGGAGGTTCTTTTTTATCTTTTTTTTAAAAAAATTTAAGCCCGGAAAGTGGAAAATAGAAACAGAAAAGGTTTTCCGTTACCAGGGAAAGGGAGAAAGAGTAAGGGTAGATAACCTTTCTTAGGAAAGGGGGCAGAAAGGGGGGAAAGAGAATGAAAGAAAGGTTTTTGCAGCGAGGCGCGGGAGGGGGGGGGGGATGCAGTTTGCAAGTTCAAAAGAGCATGAGCATGAAAATAACGGTAGAAGAGAGCAAGAGAAGAAAAAATTGCGGCGGTGATTTAAAAATTTAAGAAGCCGAGAGAGAGAGCGGAGAGCGAGAGAAAGCGAGAGATGAGAGAGTGCGTATCTCGTAGAGAGAGTAGAGAGAGAGAGAGAGAGAGAGAGAGCGAGAGCGAGAGATAGACGAGAGAGAGATAAGAAAGAAAGAGAGAATATTCCTTTAAATATATATCAAAACTTTCACACAAAAAGAAGCAAATGAAATGAGAAAAAGCATAAAGAAAACAACAACAACACGCACAGAAGCGAAAAACACAATGCAGATACAAAATATAACAGGCGACCAGATAACCCTGATAACTTCCGGATAAAAAATGGACATATTAGCTACCGTAAGTGAATAACAAGCATGAAACCTGATTAAAGATCAACAGGCGCATCAAAAATGGGGAAAAAGTAATGGTAGGAATAGAATGTAAATGGTTAAAAAGAAATACTGGCTAAATAGGCATAAAAAGAGGCTAAAAATCGTAGGATGATAAATTGTTAAGTAAATTAAATAATTAATCTATAAAAATATTGCATACCACAGATGTAAGAGAACATGTACACAACAAACTAAAAAAAAACTCTCCGCAGACATTTCGCGTCTCTGAGCTCAAAGCCATTTAGTGCTGTACATCATCATCGACTGGCGCTACTCAATTACCGAAATGACACACACACACACACACACACCCCCACGCAGCCACACACACACACACACACCACCCACACACACACACCAACGGTTATTACGCTGTATTAAAGCTTTATGTTTGACTGTTTATTATCCATGTTACTTTTTAAACGATATTCGTACGTAGTAATACATATTATAATGGTCTTCAACTCAAGGCCATTATAACGATTGTATTATACTTGAAACCTTTAGGTGTAGAGGTGGTGGTGGTGGGGGTGGGGGTGGTAGTGGTCGTGGTGTATTATATGGTAGTCGTGTGAGCATAGTAGTGATGGTAATGGTGTATAGTTCGTAGTAGATTAGTAGTAGTAGTAGTAAGTAGTGTGGGCAGTAGTAATAGTAGTAATAGTATATAGTAGTAGTAAGTAGTAGTGATGGTAGTAGTAGGTAGTTATAGTAGTAGTTGAAGGAATTGGTCATAGGTAGTGGTACGTTCTGGCGTATGATTCGTAGTAAGTGTATAGTAGTAGTATTATAGTAGTAGTAGTAGAGTAGAGTATAGTGATGGTCATAGGTGTGGTCGTCTACCGTAATAGTAGTGATGGTAATGGTGGTAGTCAGTAACGTCGTAGTCGTGGTTACTGCTGGTTACTTGTGTAGTGAGAAGAAGATTAGTAGTAGTAGTTAAAGAAGCACCAGCCACGCAATAACAATACGGACAAAAATGGCTTACGAACGATCCTACGAATTCCGATACCTATTGGAAGACTAGCAAGTTGTGATGCGACGCGTTGGGAGGAACAGAGGATGCAGAACGACGACTTTTGTGTGCGACGTGGAGAACAAGAGGGTATGCAGACAAACGAGAGACGATAGAAGCTGGAGATACAGACGAGAGAGAAGAGTAGAGAGAGAGAACAGATAGATAGAGAGGATAAGGATCAGTACTAGAGGCGATGATATGTAGAGCGTAGAGCCTAGACGAAGATCTATCAGAGTCTCTCTCCGACGAGTGATGAGATATAGACTAGTAGCGAGCATCAGAGAGCGAGTGCGAGGATGAGATCATGATAGAGAGAGACATAAGATCGGACAATCAGATAGAGAGAGAATATATTATATCAGAGATAAGCTATATCGACGCGATGAGCTATAGCTCTCATATGCGATACTAGCGAGCGAGAGAAAAGACAGCTAGAGAGAGCGCTCGAGAGAGCTTTCTTATAGTAATAAGTGTAGGAGAAGATAAGAATGTGTTAGAGAGAGATACGTCGCTTAGTCAGGAATAGAGAATTTTTCTTAGAGTCTTTATAGTTGCCGCAGTCAGTAGAGATAGCAGTGGAGGAGACGATATTCGTTTAGTTTTCTGGTCTTCTGCATTAGTTTTCATACGTGTTTGATGTGCAGGTGAAAGCAAAACATCATTACTTGGAGGTCTGACAAAGGACTGACGTGGTTGTTCTGTCGTTTGTGTGGCTTTGTGTGCCTTTTTTTTGTTGTGTCAGAATTGAGAGTCTTTTATTCTACTGCTGACGGCACTGATCTGTTTGAGGACTTATAACAGAAATAATGTAGCTGCGAGCTTTGTTCGCACTTAGTGTTTGTGCAATTCATAGGATGTAAACTAATATACACCATGTTTACAACCGAAGCATAGTTGCTGTTTTTGCTTTGTTCTAAAACTTTAAGATTTTGCTGAGGAGTTTGACAAGTCAGTATATTTATTGATTCAGCGTCTCTCATTTCATTTGTTTTGGTTGTAATTGGGTTCACCTCACACAATGATTGCATGACTTTACCTGATTACAACTCTTTTGTGTGTAAAATTTATACCGATGTCTTTTTTTCCCAATGTATCAAAATTACTTTAGGAGGTCGCTTTGATTTCTAACCCCTTACCTTAAAAATTTTAATTTTAAATATAAGTTTTACATCACATGACTGGCCAAGGCACAACAAAAATGTAACACAGAAGCCGCTTATTTTGCCAGGCCCCATAAAGAAAAAGACGTAAGGAGAATAAAAGACAAAACGAGGGCTGAGCCAGATTTAGTTCGAGAGGTGTCTTTATTACTCTGCCCTCTTGAAAAGATTAAGTCATAGAAAAGGTGTGGAAAATTAGACACATGAGAGATCCTAAGAGTTTACACCCAGTGAAAGGGATGAAAGATTACAGGATAACTGATAGACCTCTTGGCACTTAGGAAGATGGACAGAATAACGTGATGAGAATGAATAGAAAGTCTTGTCGACAGCGCGGGCCCGGAAGGGTGGAGGCATGCAATTAGCAAGTTATATATTATATATAGATAATAGAATATAAGATATATATATAATTTATATATATATATATACTATATATATATATTTATATATATATATTCATAATATATATATATATTCTCCCCTATGGTAGGCGAACCATACCGCCCTCCAAAATGGGGGAATAAAACTACCCACTCTCCCCTCTCTAATAATTGAATTGTGGTTTGGTGGATAGATTTCCTCGTTTCCACAAGTGCCTTGATAAAAATTGAAAGACTCATAATGGATTATCCGAATTCACTACGTTACCCACTTAATCCTCCTCGCAAGTATAAAAGACTGGTATGCCTTTGCAATGATAACATGCGATTTATTGTGTAGTCTCTCTCTCTCTCTCTCTCACTCTCTCTCTCCCTCTCTCTCTCCTCTCCTTCTCCTCTTCCTCTCTCTTCCTCTCTCCCTCTCTCTTCATCTCCCTCCTTCCTCTCCTCCCTGCCTTTACTCTCCCCTCGCCTCTGTTTCCTCTGTCTCCTTCCCCCTTCCTCTCCTCCTTCCTTCTCTCCGCGTCTCCCTCCTCTCCCCGCCTTCTCCCCCTCCCTCCCCTCCTCCCCCTCACCCTCCTCCGTCTCTCCTACATCCCTCTCATCTATCGCTCCTCTCGTCCCTCTTCTCTCTATCTCAACGATCTCTCTCTCTCGCTTCTCTCTTCACTCTCCTCTCTCTCCTCTCTCTCTCCTTTCCATCCTCATCTTCTCTCTCATCTCCTCCTCTCATCCTCCCTCCTCGTCTCGCCTCGTCAGATCCTCGGCCCCACACCACTCGCATCTTTCATCTCATTCCTCTCTCCCTCCTCTCTCCTCTCTCTCTCTCTCCCTCTCTCTCTAGCTCTCTGCCCTCGCCCTTTCTCCCTCTGGATCTCTCTCTCCTCCCCTCCTCCTCATCGTCTCCTCGCTCCTCTCTCTCTCGCCTCTCTCCTCTGCATCCTCGCACCTCTCTCACCTCCTGCTCGTCGTCTCCTCCTCTCCTCCCTCTCTGCGTCGCGCCTCCCTCTCTCTCTCTCTTCTCCTCTCCCTCTCTTGTCTCTCTCTCTCTCTCCTCGTCCTCTCTCTCCCTCGTCCCTCTTCACTCGCTCTCTCCTTCATTCTCTCTCCCTCAATCTGCTCTCTCTCTCTCCTCTCAATCCTCTCGTCTCCTCTTACTCCAGCTCTCGTCTCCTCGCTACCTCTCTCGTCTCTCGTATCATCTCTCTCCTCCTCTCATCTCCTCCTCTAGCTCTCTCTCTCTTGTCTCTCTCCTCTAGTCTCTCTCTTCTCTCTCCTCAATCTCCTCTCTCTCTCCTCATCTCTGCTCCATCTCTCTCTCTCTCATCTCTCACTCTCCTCTCTCTCTCTCACTCTCCCTTCTCTCCCGCTCCTCTTCTCTCCAGCTCTCTCTCCTCCCTCGCCATTCTCTCCTCCTCTCCTCTCTTCCTCTCCCTCTCTCACTCTCCTCAGCTCACTCTCTCTTCATCCCAACATCTCTCTCCTCTCCTCTCGTCTCTCTCCTCTGCTCAACTCCTCTCTCTCGTTCCTTTACCCATTTGTGTATGTGTAGTAGCCTAAAAATAAACCCCCTTCAACAAAATTAAATCTCCCAATTTCTACTTTTCAACTCGCCCTCTCCTCCCCACCGGTCCCTCCCCTCACCACCTCTATTACTCTATTTTCCACCCTCCCCTTCCCTCCTCACCGCTTGTTTCCCTTGCCAACCCTTTCCAATCCTTACTCCCGCGCTGGGCCTACATCCCATTAAACCTAAGTGACCCTAGAGAACTACCCACATTCTCGGTGTTTCTTTCTTCACGCAGTACCGAGGGATGATGTTGCCAAAATTTTGTTGAGAAAGACAATGGTTGTTTCCAGAAGACAGACAGGACTAAACCAGAACAAACAGACATAGTAAATAGGACCCACAACATACGATAGATTATACATACAACGACAGTATATAGACAAACTACATATATACAGACAGACAACAAAACCCTTCTCTCATTACTATACAATAATAATACACTACCAAATGAAATATGCTCGTTTCTTCTCATTGGTACTAAAGTTTTATGTAGTTTATTGGTTACATGTTTGTTTTGTAGTTTATGTGACGTATCTTACAAAACAAAGAGCAATGGTCAAGCAACTTTTCTCCTCCTAAGCTTTTGCCTTCTAAATTCTAAACTTTGGGCATTTTTTTTTTTTTGGCAACAATCACAGAACACTTTTTAAGGCACTGCACATTACTGATATCTAATATTTAAGTGCCAGTTTCGCCGAATTGCAACTTCAACATTAAACACGGATAATATATAAGTCCTTCTTTGTGCCCTCCCATGCTTTTTTATCGACACCAGTGACCCCTGGACAAAGACCAAACCGACCCCAGGTGCATGATTCCATGTGGGTAGACCTATAGAGCGATCCTAGTAGTAGTATGGTGATTGTAGTTATGGTATAAATAGTAAGTATGCGGTGGTAGTAGTAGAGTGGTGGTATGTATTAGAGGTGGTGGTAGTAATGGTATGGTGGTATAGTAGTATTAGTAGTATGTAGTAGTAGTAGTCGTAGAAGTAGTAGTCGTACGTATTTATTATAGTCAGTAGTAGTTAGTCAAGTAGTAGTAGTAGGTTAGTAGTAGTAGTATTAGCAGTATAGTAGTAGTCGTAGGTAGTAGTAGTAGTCGTAGTAGTAGTCTAGTAGTCCTTAGTTAGTAGTAGTAGATCGTAGTCGTCGTAGTAGCAGTCTAGTAGTAGTATAATAGTTCAGGAGTCGTACGAGTGTATTAGTATTTCAGTAGTCGTCGTCAGTAAGCAGTCAGTAAGTAGTAGTAGTATTAGTAAGTAGTGTAGTAGAGTAGTATTATACTAGTATAGTAGTAGTAACGTATGTAGTAGTACGTAGTAGTAGTACAGTCTTCGTCGTAGTTGTAGTAGTGTGGTAATGAGTCTATTACAGTCTCTCGTCCTCGTCTATCGTCGTAGATCTAATATTATTAGTAGTAGTATAAGTTAACTAATAGTATAGTAAAGTAATATCTACTAAAGAAATAAATATACAAAAGATAGGAGGTTCGACGAACTATGAATGTAATGGCACTAACGTTTTGTCCGGATCGTCATTTGTACCCATAAAAAGCATCAATCTCTGTGTGTGTGTCTGTGGAGTTGTGTGTGTGTGTGTGGTGTTGTGTGTGTTATGTGTGTGTTTGTGTGTGTGTGTGTGTGTGTGTGATGTGTGTGTGTGTTGTGTCTATGTACTGTGCTGTTTGGATGGTGTTGGTGTGTGTGTGTTTGGTGTGTGTGTGTGGTGTGTGTGTTTTGTTTGTGTGGTTGTGATTTGTGTGTGTGTGTGTTTGGAATGTGTGTTCAACCAGCCATCGTATACCCACAGTCTGTCGGGTATAAACGAGTTATTTAAACCAACCACAATGATAAAGAGTCTTCCATAACCATAAAATATGTAACCCACATAGTCACCACACAGGTCACCAACCACTCACCACCACCACCATCACCACCCCACCACCACCACCACCCCCCCAATCTAAACAAAAAACCACCGACCACCAACGCCCCCCACCACCACCACCACCACCCACCACCACCACCACCACCAACCACCCACCACCACCACCACCAGATCCTCAACACAACAGCCACAACAGTTAATATTGATAAGTTTGACTAGAATGTATATCTTTACACCAAAAGGACTACCAAGGTCAAAAAGAAAAGTCAACCAAAATGCCCGCTAGCTGCCGGGTTTCCCCATAAGGAATACTAGAGAATGACAAAAGTTGGGTGGGTCAATTTAGTTCGGGGTGTCTGATACTTCTCTTCGTTGAAAAACCTTTAAGAAGTCGTATGAAATGTGGGAAAAATAGAAAACATGAAGAATTTAACATAAATTATGACGGCATCAATTAACCAGCAAACAAATTACCTAGAGCGTAAAACACTAATTACAACAAGTGCATGAATCATAAAAAACAAAAAAAAAAGAATTACAATCGTTCAAGGCAAACAAATTTTAGACCCAACCATCTTACATTGCATTACGTACAAGTACAGGACAAAACTACACAAAGGTAATTACATATCTTACAAGGCACTTAGCTGAAAGCTTGCACATTACAAGCCACAGCGAGCCAAGAAATAAATAAAGGTCACTTACAAAGCCGCGAATATACATTTACCCGATATTTTGTATTATAGATTTGTAAGCTTTTTTTTTTTCAGTCCTGTCCAATCCTTTCATGGGTCTTGTTGTTCAAATCAATCAATCATTGGGGACATACCCCCCCCCGGTGGGGGCGCGGATCGCCTGCGCCCACCCTAAACCGACGGAACGGCAGAGGCTGCTATGGCCACTCTAAAACTTACTCTACTCCCATGCGGGTCAACTTCACACTGACCTACGGGACTACGGGCGCGATTCCCCATGCGCAGGCTCCTCTTCCCATACCAAGCAGTCTCGACAAAAAACATCAACTTTTCCCGCCATCGCCAAAACGAGTCCTTGTGGGCGCCCCTTTGGCTCCCCTCCCGCCGGTTGTCCTCAGTCCGACAGATACAACGCCGATGGGAAGGATCGTTTTTCAGGGGTGCAGTGCCACTGCCCATGAAATAAAATAAACCGAAAAAAAGTTGGTGCTTGATTGCCTATATGCCCATTAGTATATATTGGCCTCGATTCAGTCTCAACTGGTGCAATCCTGCTTTGAACACATGATCATCCCAGCCCCATACTCAATGATGGTCTGCAAAGACCACATTATATTCCCAAATACATCGTATTATTTCGCCTCTTCAAGTACTATTTTAGGTGTCCTGTCCCAAATGTGTCCCCAAAAACCATAAAAGTAAAACAGGTATTATAAGTGACTTGAAAGATCCGGATCTTTGTCCTTCCCTGCTACTGTACCCAGACAACGATCACAGCCCAAATACCTCCTGCGGAGCGAGTCCATGTACCCTTAAAGAACCAAGGTATGTAATGAAAACTTTCCAACGGATCTGCAACATGTCCGTCACTCTCTCAATGTCACGTCTCGACGTGCCGCACCAGGAAACAGACCTGTAACTGTTTTCAAATATCTAGTTGAAGAGCCTGCCTAGGCCTCATACCTCCAAACTGAAATCTCAGTGAACTTGCTGTTGTTGTTTGAAAGAAGACACCTGAACCTTGGTCTTAAGAGCCTAGGAGCACCTGAAGTCCCAAATTCGCCAAGTTCTTTACCTCCTCGTGCAGCGCTAGAGAGCATCACCAGTACCTCCAGCGACTCAGCAAAATTACTACTGCACATCATCTGGCAAAACAGATCAGTGATCTTGTTGGTGTTTTCCGATGGATGCTTCCACACTCACTATTTGATTCTACAAAGACTAAAAACTTTGCTCCGCAATAACCACCTTCCATACAAGTATTGAAAGTGGATTGGAGCAAATAAAAAGGCACTAGAGCAACCCTTTGCCGCTCACGTCCTGTATTCAGTAAACAATGAAAGAAGCTGGATACCAACCCTCCCCCACAAAAACCTTCCCCAGCACTCCACCACACATTATGTTCAGTAGAACATATATTTGCTTTCCTTTTCCAACACATCCTTTCATCTGATATTCTACATGGCATGCAATGGTCACTACAGGGTCAAGAAGGGCAACATATACTCAGTAACTGGATTTGGAACGAATCAAAAAGCAAAAATTTGACGACATATTGTTCTTTACTTTTTTATTTAGCTATTTACTTTTTTTTGAAATTTTTTTTTTTTATCAATTAAATTGTTACCTGAGTACTCATTTGGAATTATCAAGCAAAATTTGACATTATATTTTCTTTCTTTCGATTTAGAGTCAATTGCTAATTTTTTTTTTTTTTTTTTTCAATGCTAATGTTATCTGAGTAAGCTACTGATTTTGACTCAATTACAAGTAAAACATTTGAGATTACATTTATTTTCCATTTATATTTATTTATTTCGTTTGTTTTTGTTTGTTTTTTGTTAGTGGCGGATAGGAAAAAAAGCTCCAATAGGAAAATAATACAAAGACACATTCGGAAACTAAACTCGCCACTCATCACTCACTCCCATCACTCCCATCACTCCCATCAACTCCATTATACCCTTCATGCATCACCTCATCACCATCCGTCACCACTCATCACTTTTCACCAAGCCTCTATCACCACCCTTCACCATCACCATCCACCCACGTGTAGAAAGCGGTGGGTATAGGTTATAGTGCGGTGATATCCACATACAGGTTATACACGAAAGATATGATGCTAGTAGTAGCAGTAGTAGTAGTAGTAGTAGTAGTAGTAGTTAGTAGTAGTAGTTAGTAGTAGTAGTAATAATAGTAGTAGTAGTAGTAGTAGTAGTAGTAGTAGTAGTAGTAGTAGTAGTAGTAGTAGTAGTAGTAGTAATAGTAGGGATAATAATAGTGATACTAATGGTCATGATGCTGGTAATAAAAATAATAATAATAAAAATAATAATAATATTATTAATAATAATAATAATAATAATAATAATAATAATAATAAAATAATAAAAACAAAGACAGTCACAACGCCATCCGCAAGAAAATGAATAATGATAATACTGCAGTACTATACCCGCCGCAGCAGCGACAAGACCAGGAGGATTACATAGGATTACATAGGATTAACAGACACCAGGAGACCTATTGGTCCATAGCGAGGGTATCTGCTGAACTACATACTACTAACTATCAACTACTTGTAAGAAAACAGTTGGAAAATGATACCATGTCCCTAGAGAGGATAGGGACATGGAAGTTTCATAGTGCAGAATGATAGGATATGAAAAATACTAACTACAACTACCACTACCACTACAACTAATCGATACGGGGGACTAGATACGAATTCGCACTATCAATACCCATTTATTTTACAGTGCGCGTCAAGTCTGTTTTTGAATGTAGTTATTGTGCTGGCTCCGACAACATTTGCTGGTAATTTGTTCCATCGATCAACAACTCTAACATTGAAATCATTTTTACTGAGATCAGTGAAAGCAACGTTTACCGTCAGTTAAAACTTATTTTTGTGTCACTTAGAAGAAAGTTGAATAGTTCTCTGAAATGAACA
>JACEEZ010007571.1:0-27070 GCA_016584305.1 Chionoecetes opilio
GGATTGGGGGGGGTATTGTTTGTGGTTTGTTCTTTTTTTATATCATTTTTTGTTTTGGGCTTGTTATTTTGGTTGGTTTTTACTAAGGGTTTAGGTGATTTTGGTAATATGTGAGTTCAAGAGGCAAGTGCTGTTTAAGTTTATGGTTCGTTAATTTTTGTGGATCATTGACTAGTGATTTTTACTTGTTAAATGTTATGTTCGGTGATCTCGACTGCGTTGTTTGTCATATCTTATGCTTGCAGATCGGAAGCGATTTGGATGAATAAATGGGGCTACGGGTACTGGGTGTTTGCATATACACTCGGCACACTTCGATAACAAGCTCCCCGACGAGTTTGACGGGGAACTAAGGATGAGCGGGCTGGCGACCCTTCGGCAAACAACGTGGGATTTGCGAAAGGCAAGGTTACACGGGAAGATGACTATTTTTTACGAATTGTGTCGATAGGCCAGGATTCTATTGGAAATGTGGAAGGAAATTTTACGGTTGAGGTAAGTGACGCCTTTTAAGGAGTTAGAGACTATTCATAATGGTTTTAATGTGGAAGTGCTGAGAGATGAAAGTGTAATAGGAGGAGCCGGGAACAGTATATTTTTCTGGTGTAAGAATATGATGTAAAAGGATTGTTTGAGCAAGATTACAGACTGGATAAGTGCAAGGAAAGTGAGGGTAAATGGAAGTCAAAGTAAAGGCATTAGAACCCCCAAAATTTACTGGAGGATATAGGAGAGTATCCAGGCTTTAAAGACGAATTTTTTTTCCGCATCATGGGAAAAAAAAGGCATTATGGCAAGGACCACTTTGCATTAAAAAACAGTGTATCGTGACGACGCTCAAAAGGGTGAAACGGGGGTGCGAATAAACGACTACAACTCAAGGGTTTAAGCGTTTTTTGATGATCAATATTGGGTTAATTCCCCGGAAGATCGTTGATGGTTTGGTGATTAGTGAATTGAAAGGGCACTGAAGTCATTGAGTGAAGGAGACAATAAAGGGTTCATCAAAATGGGGGGGGGAAAGGTGGAGCAGGTGTTGGTGGACTTAAAAAGAGTAAGCCTGCAAATCGGAAATTAAAATACTGCTCATGTCTTGAGCATGGTTAGAGGAGGAAATCTTGCCCGGTTTACAGAAAAGAGAAGGGGTCATGAAATCTGGTGAACTACCTCTAAAACTGATAAATGTTTCCCGGGCATTGTTGGAATTCCTATTGAGAGAGGAAATAGATTCATAATTTTTAGCAGAATATTTTGGGGACATGTATGTATATGTATAACCCATTGCAAAACTAAAGAATATATTATTTTATTTATTTATTATGGTAGTTTTCATTATTATTATTATTGCCATTTGTATAAGTTATGTAATAACCCCAAATAATTCACACACAATTTTTTATTTTTTATTTTTTTACGACTATTCAAAAACATAGTACTGTCAAGGATATTTTGCTATGGGCTAGGGCCTAGGCATGTCTGAATGCACCTTTTATTAAATGATAATTCTGCCTGTCAGGGAGCTTCGGCTCGACGGGGACACTTGGCTATTATGCTATTTTTAAAAATTTTTTGTGCTTTTGTATATATAGCAATAAATATTTACTTAACTTACCTACTTACTTACTTTACTCTAATGTTAGGTGTAGTACTGTCACTAAGAATTGTCAATAGTTTAACGGGTGCTTCGGAGAGGAATGAAAGTGATCATAATATTGTGGACACTATTAAAGAATATCCAAATAACCCAAGAATAACCAAAGAACGGGGAATTTTGGGAGAAAACATGTAATACATTTGACTGAGGGCTGTGGAGGAAAATCGGCACAGGAAACCAATCTATTGGATAAAAAATGCTGGCATCATAATACTGATGGACACAATAATAAAACGAATGTGACGGATTAAAGGGCAATTAAACAATGCAACGAGGCTTGAGGCAGCAAATCCAGGGGTTTATATAATTACAATTGTATTAAAGGGGTAGTCACATGGCACGGAAGCTGGTTATGGTACACAGTGCGGGGTGTGAAAATCAAACGGCAGGGCATGTACAAGATTCCATCATCCTTTACTGGATGATGCCTTGAGTCAAAACTCTGACACGTTCAACATCTATAGCTGAAAGGGGGAACAGGACTTTGTTAGCGATAGGTAAAGGACATTGCGGTGGGCGACCTATGTCAATTCTGTATGATTCAGGCTCAAATGTTCCCCTTTATACGCCATTCAAAGGGGGCGGGGGAAACTTGGCATAAAGGGGAGAAATATCACTATGACGAGGGTTTAAAGATCGGAAATGCCAAGGAGAGTTTTTTAACAAAGGACTATGTAATTCCTCTTGAGGATAAGGGATGGTAACATAGTTGGAATTAAGGAGCAATAGGAATTGATGAAATTTCAACTAATTTTGATAAGTTTGGGAAATACCTGTATAGCATCAGTGTTTGAAGGTATCTAAAGCTGAAGAGGTAAGGAGGCCTGGGGGGCCCATAATGACATTCTGATTGGCGTTTGATTTTTGTGAACCTTTTAAACCTGAGGTGGTGCAAACAAGGGGTGTAAATTACATTTGTTAAGGAACACATTTGGGATACTGTATCCTTTGCAACACCCCCTCTTCCCCAGACTTGTTGGTTTACTGGGGAGTTCATATTCCCAAATCAGGACCCATCATGATCGCAGGTCAATTCCCAAGTAGATCAGTTATTAGTTAAAGGTAAAAGGATGAGTTAAAAAAACCAGTTGGTGAATTCTTTAGTATTGAAAATATATGGGAACAAAATTTGCAAGCCAAAAATGTCCCAAAAGTTTTTATGTAGAAATTGGGTCCAGAATCAGAACATAGTATGAAGGATGAAAGAGAATTACCCTTTGATTGAAAAATGGAAAAAAACATATAATGTTGAAAAAAGGGGAGGTGGGTCTCTAATCATCCATGGCTGAAGGATCCCTGTGAGTTGAAAAAAAAATGTGATGGTGGCTATTGCCCGGATGAAGTCCCCTCGAAGGTTAGGCTAAGGAAAAACTGGGTCCTGATTTTACACAATAGTATCAGGAGTGAAATTAAATGATATGAAAGTTTAGGAACGTTACTATGAAACTCGGGTAAGGAGGAAAATACAATTTTATAAAGGTCCAGTTCATTACCTCCATCACCACGAAAAAATTAAACCGGGAAATCCACGTCCACACCCCTCCGCATTGTTTTTAATTCATCAGCAAGATACATGGGACAGTGTTTGAATGACTGGGGGCTAAGGGT
The DNA here is from genome assembly GCA_016584305.1 of Chionoecetes opilio. Classification (NCBI taxonomy): domain Eukaryota; kingdom Metazoa; phylum Arthropoda; class Malacostraca; order Decapoda; family Majidae; genus Chionoecetes; species Chionoecetes opilio. The sequence goes on from JACEEZ010007571.1 coordinate 3,263, forward strand.
CCGGATGTTGTTAACAATCTTTGTGGAGTGTTACTTAGATTCAGACAGGATCGGGGGTGCAGCCGCAGGAGACATTGGGGAAAATGTATCATTCTGGGGAAAACTGGGCAATATCGACCAGAACACTCATAGATTTTTATGGCGGGATATGAAACCGGAAAAGGAACCTGATCATTATATACTAACATCCGTTACATTCGGAGACAAGTGAAAGTGGAGCTATTACCACGCTAGCAATGAGGAAAACTGCAGAAATGTATAAAGATGAGTTTCCCAAGGTGAATCAAATCATTAAACAGAGACTCTTATGGGGATGACTTTACTCTTCTCAAACTGAAAGTGGCGAAGGGATTATTGGAAATATGGGGAAAGTGGAGACAGTTCTAAAGCATGGGGGGTTCCACATAAAACAACTGGATTGTGAGTGAGGAAATATCAATCATGATAGTGTGAATATTCTGGATTCAGATAGAGAGAATGTATTGGGTTTGCAATGGGAACCTAAGAAAGGGCCTGTTCCTATATAAAATGGAAAAAAACTTTTCTCGTAAAATGGGGGGAAGATACGAAGTGAGCCAGACATGAGCCGTGAGGACTGTGGAAAATAGCTTCCCTTCAACCTTGACGCGTAGGATGATATTTAGCCAAATATCTTCAATTTACGACCCGTTAGGCTTGGTATTTCCTGTAACTCTAAAGGCTAAGATAATGATAGAGAACTCGTCAGTAGGTCGAGACACAGCGCGGAACAGTGATCAAGGGATCCCAAGGGTGGGGACGAACCACTTTCCCAGGGAGACTACTGAACAGTGGAAGAATTTTTTGGTGACTTGTTTGACATGGAGCATTTTAAAATTCCAGAGATGTTTGCCCAACCCAGAGAGGCTACAGGGAACCCTAACACTAGTCATGTTTTCGGATGGTGGTTTCTAGCTTATGGCGCCTGTTTTTTGTATGTTTGGTGGGAGTTAGAAGGAGAAGGGTACGCTGTCAACCTAATTGCCGCAAAGAATAGGATAGCACCTACACGTTTAGATAACTATTCCGCGTTTAGAACTCTGGGGGTGTAGTATTAGCTACACGACTACTGAGAACCATTGAGAAAGAAGTTGACTGGGAGTTCAACTCTGTTTTCCCATATTGTCGATTCTATGATTGTACGCTCACAAAATTAAAGGAAACTTATGGGTTCAAACATTCGTTGCCACGATATTGTCAGAAAAACCAAACAAGTCAAACCCTAAGTGAATGGTGGTGGGTTTGAGAAATAGTCAGAATCCAGCAGACATGGTTAAATAGACCATGCCGCCCTGATAGATTAGGGAACCGGATTCCATGTGCAAAGGTGCCCCGAGTTCATGTCATTACCAATATATCAGTGGCCAATCACCCAAATCAATTTAAAACTGAGTTACCAGACAAAATTGGGGGGTAACAATGAACTGTAGTACAATGAAGGAGGATGAAAAAGGATCTGAATGTGATTAGAAATAGAAAAGTACAAAACAACTATAATAAATTATTGAGGGTGACTTTTAGATAATGAAAGCAATAAAAATGAAGTCATTCAGAGGTATTGGATTTGGAAAAACCTACTGCAGACGAATCTGGCACAGGCCGAATCCTATGGATTCGTGAGGTTCGAAGCACATGGTAGATTTGGAAGGTGAGGTTTAAAAGATTGGGGCCAAAAGAAAGCGTAATGGCATCATAATGGTGGGACAAAGGATTGCACAGTGGCTTAAAGATGAAATTGGAAATCATGAGGCATTTATATCATTACCGCACGATCATAGCTTTACCAGACTGTATATCGGCCATATTCCACAATCTTTATCATGGTGGCATTGAGTCTAAAACTGGTTAAATTACAAAAAAACATTTTGGGTCCCCAAAGCGCGCAAAAATCATAAAATCCTTGAAATCCAGATGCATTACTTGCAGAAAAATGCAGAGTTTAAAACGCGAAAGAAACAATGCATGGGACAAGTGATCGAGGAGCGAATGAAGCCATCGCCACCGTTTTTACCACACTGCTCTAGATCTGTTCGGCCCGTTTTTCTATCAGAGATTTCGGTGAAGCGTAGGACACGCGGTAAGGATTTTGGAGTAATTTTCACTGTCTTGTTACCAGGGGCTGTGCATCTGGAACTAGCTGAAGGCTATAGTAACCACAGCCTTTTGCCCCCTCTGAGAAGGTTTATAAGCCTCAGGGGACTCCCCACAACTATTCCGATCTGGATAATGGCACACAATTAAATGGGCAGGGTAGTAAGGTGTTTACAAAAGGGATAGTTCAGAAGTGGGGGCATGGGGGGGGGAAAAAAATAACTAGCTTTGTAACGTCCGAGGGAATGAGATGGCATTTCAATAAAGCTGCTGATGCACCGTGGGGATAATGGTTGTTGTTGAGTCTTTTAATCAGGGTTGGTTGAAGCAAGGATTAACTTGTGTTTTTGGACCTCTGTTCTTACATTTTGGGGAGTTGCAAAACAGTGGTTCTACCGAAGTTGCCAATTTATTGAACGAGCGCCCCATCGGGGTCAAACCAGGCAACTGCATTGACTTAAAGGGAGCTATCTGTGTCCTAATGAAATTGATACTTTTGGGAGAGCAAGGGGGAGAGTTCCTAGTGGAAAATTTGAATGTAAAGAGGACCCGAATAAGAGATCCGATTCATTAGTGAATTAGTTAATGGGTTCTGGGAAGGAAGTGGCAACGCGATTACTTCCCAGGACTATTGTTGCTTACGAAGTGGCACGCTTCAAGGAGGAATGTCAAAGGTCGGGATATAGTATTGATTCAAGATAGCAAAACGCTGTCAGGGGCGTATGGAAATTGTCTCAAGTCATAGAAGCAAACCCGGGCCGTGATGGCCTTGTGAGGAATGTTAAGTTAAGGTACAAGTAAGGTAAGGTACGTTTATTGTATTGTGCATTAGGGCGCACTTCGTCGTATTTTTGTTTTATTTTCTTGGGTTGTGTGGCGGAGTGTTATCACTAGGTGATATTATTTTATCTTGTTTGTTTTGCGAGGAGCCTGGCGCTTCGCGTTCGTCGTGTCTAGGGACGTGGTATTATTGGAACACTTGACCTGGCCGGTTGTCGAGGTGAGTGTGGTTCACTCTAACTTCTGGTTTTTTGGGGGGGGGGAAACGGAATAGGGGGTGTAGACAGGACTTGTGGGTGTCTCCACGCCCCCTCCCTACTTCATGGATTTCCTTTGTGACGAAGGATTTGCTGGTAACCGAACTGCCGAGGTATTCGTGCAAACGAGAGGAGCTAGTGTTGTGAGTATTTGTTCATTTTCTGTGTCTATTATTCTTATTGTTTGTTGGACTTGTTATTTCAAGAGCTGGCGTGAATTATGGTGAGGGAAGCTGACAAAACAATGTGTCGCTCTGTTCACAGACTTGTGCTGATTCCTGTGGAAGAGCAATAGTGATGCAGTTTTAGTCTTGCCTTTTTGTTTAATATTCTACATAACCCACAAGGTTATTTTTGGTGGTAGTTTTTTTTTGTATTGTAAGTTAAGTTATTATTATATTGTGTTATATTGTGTTTGGCAGGGTTATTGCATTGTGTAAGGTACGTTTATTGTATTGTGCATTAGGGCGCACTTCGTCGTATTTTTTGTTGTATTTTCTTGGGTTGTGTGGCGGAGTGTATCACTAGGTGATATTATGCATCTTGTTTATTTGCGAGGAGCCTGGCGCTTCGCGTTCGTCGTGTCTAGTGACGTGGCTATTATTTGAACACTTGACCTGGCCGGTGTCGAGGAGAGTGTGGTTCACTCTAACTTCTGGTTTTGGTGGAAACGGACATACGGGGGTGTAGACAGGACTTGTGGGTGTCTCCACGCCCCCTTCCCTACTTCATGGATTTCCTTAGTGACGAAGGATTACTGGCTGTTACCGACCGCCGAGGTATTCGTGCAAACGAGAGGAGCTAGTGTTGTGAGTATTTGTTCATTTTCTGTGTCTATTATTCTTATTGTTTGTTGGACTTGTTATTTTGGTTGGTGTACTAAGTTTAGGTGATTTTGGTAATATGTGAGTTCAAGAGGCAAGTGTTGTTTAAGTTTATGGTCGTTAATAATTTGTGGATCTTTGACTAGTGATTTATACTTGTTAAGTGTTATGTTTGGTGATCTCGACTGCTTGTTAGTCCATATCTTATGCTTGCAGATCGAAGCGATTTGGATGAATAAATGTGCTACGGGATACTGGTGTTTGCATATACACTCGGCACAGTGATGTGATATTATTCAAAAGCACTTTCTTATTCTTTCACTTTTTTTTTCTCTGTCTCTGTCTCTGTCTGTCTCTGTCTCTCTCTCTCTCTCTCTCTCTCTCTCTCTCTCTCTCTCTCTTCTCCCTCTCTCTCATCTCTCTATCTCTCTCTCTCTCTCTTCTCTCTCTCTCTCTCTCTCTCTCTCTCTCTCTCTTCTCTCTCTCTCTCATCTTCTCTCTCTCTCTCTCTCTCTCTCTCTCCTCTCTCTTCTCTCTCTCTCTCCATCTCTCTCTCTCTCTCTCTCTCTCTCTCTCTCTCTCTCATCTCTCTCTCTCTCTCTCTCTCCTCTCGTCTCGTCTCTCTCTCTCTCTCTCTCTCTCTCTTCTCTCTCTCTCTCTCTCTCTCTCTCTCTCTCTCTCTCTCTCTCTCTTCTCTCTCTCTCTCTCTCTCTCTTCTCTCTCGTCTCTCTCTCTCTCATCTCTCTCTCTCTCTCTCTCTCTCTCTCTCTCTCTCTCTCTCTCTCTCTCTCCTCTCTCTCTCTCTCTCTCTCTCTCTCTCTCTCATCTCTCTCTCTCTCTCTCTCTTTCTCATCACTTCTGCATACCGGTATTTGGCTTATATATTATACGGAACACTATCTTCCCCAACAGTTGACCGTGCAAGTAAGTGTTCTCAAATATTACGATGGATACATTTACATATTATACTTAACACGGGGGAGAGTGATAAAACACGCGATATGAGTCCAGGGGGAGTCGTGGAGAGGCAGGGCGCGGCAGGGCGATTGCGGTGGGGGACACTACGAGGTGAGGGGAGGGGAAGGGATGAGTGAGGACAAACCGAGACGGGAATGTGCGTGGTGAAAAGACGGAGGATTACATAGAGTAGAATACATAGTTACATAGAATTTATAACTACTTTATACAACTTAGGGAGGAATCATAGTTACATATAATTATATAGAGTGTTGTATTAGGGCTGTTAGACAATAATCAGATCTCCTGTTTACGACAAATCTATCTATAGTATGAAAGGCTGGATACTACAACAGCCAACATCTTTAGAACAAGTCACTCAGGTTTGGTAAAGATGAGGTAAAGCAAAGTCATTATAGTAGAATAGCCACACTTGTTTTACCTATACTCGCCACACGTTAAGTTGGCGAAAATGGGGCCTCTCACTTCCCCCTTCCGAATGCACGGGATAGGCTGAGGTGTTGGGTGTTGGGTGACAATGCCTTATTTCAAGTCTCGCCCTAATGTCCCAACACCGAACAAGGTATAGTCTTCACAGCAGAAAAGCCACTCGTGTTTTTCCAGGGCAGTGTGAGTAAATAAATATGTTCCTGGTGAATAGGGAAGACAGCGAGGTTGCGTGATGCTTTTTTTCCACCAGAGCACCTGCCAGACCGCCTCTCCTTCTCACGCCACCGCAAGACAAAATAATAAACTCGTGAGGTCGAGGAACACAATATAACGCTATAAAGATTTAAAGATTTCCCTCCATAAAGCCTCTCAAAATGCATCTACGCCTTAATTTCCTACTCTTACTTGTCCCTCTTTCATTCCTCCTTCCATTGTTTATTAGGGTACGCCGTAGGTCCAATGAAAAGTGAAATATAGGTTATATCAAATTTGGCAGGGTGTTTTCTTATGTAAAATTAAATTTTAAGGGTGGTTTGCCCGGATCAACCTTTTGGTTTGAGCACTTCTTGCTATGCAAAAATGGACTTTTATATCTATATGCAAAACATAGCTTAGCCCCGCTAAAGTAACGGCTTCATGTTTGCTTCTGTTTGACATAACGGCTTCTGTTTGACATAACGGCCTGCCCTCACACGATCTTCCTCTGTAAGGACCAGGAATCCCACTGCTCAACCCCCAGTTGTGCAAACGCGAGAGCACGCGTGCAGTGGGTGCCCCCTGGCCAACAAAGTTTCTTTTTGACCTGATGGCTGTCACGAGAGGACAAAGTTGGGGAGGAAGTAAAAAAGGGGACAGGGGTTAGACAAGAATGAGAGCTAGAAAANGAGGGGGAAACCGGATTTTTTCAATTTTTAAAAGGTATCCATGGAGGAACGGGGGTTTATGGTAGAGTGGGGGAAAAAATGGGGGCATGCACAAGTTTCCCTCCCTTTTACGATATGCCTTGAGTCAAAAATAGGACGTTCAACATCTTAGCTGTAAGGGGAACAGGACTTTGTTAGCGATGGGTAAAGGACATTGCGGTGGGCGACCTATGTCAATTCTGTATGATTCAGGCTCATATTTTACCCTCATACGCCATCAAGGGCGCGTGAACTTGGCATACAAGGGAAAAATATCACTATGACGATGGTAAAGACGGAAATGCCAAGGAGAGTTTCTTACAAAGGGAATATGTAATTCCTCTTGAGGAAAAGGGATGGATTAACATATAATATGGAGAAAGGGAGTGGGTTTAATTATCCATGGCTGAAGGATCCCCGTGAGTTGAAAAACAATGTGAGGGTAGCTATTGCCCGGATGAAGTCTCTCGGGTTAGGCAAAGGAAACTGGGTCCTGATTATACAAAAAGTATCAGAGTGAAATTGATGATATGAAAGATAGGGACGTTGGTAGGAAACTCAGAAAGGAGGAGATAAAATTTATAAAGGCAGTCTTTACCTCCATCACCACGAAATACTTAAACCGGGATCCACGTCCACCCCCCTCCGCATTGTTTTAAATTTCATCAGCAAGATACATGGGACAGTGTTTGAATGACGGGTGGCTAAGGGTCCGGATTTTGTTAACAATCTTTGTGGAGTGTTACTAAGATTCAGACAGGATCAGGTGGCAGCCGCAGGAGACATTGGGAAAATGTATCATTCTGTGAAACTGGGCAATATCGACCAGCACATCATAGATTTGTATGGGGGATATGAAACCGGAAAAGGAACCTGATCATTATATACTAACATCAGTTACTTTCGGGAGACAAGTGTAGTGGAGCTATTGCCACGCTAGCAATGAGGAAAACTGCAGAAATGTATAAAGATGAGTTTCCAAGGTGAATCAAATCAAAAAACAGGGACTCTTATGTGGATGACAACTTTTCTCAACTGAAAGTGGCGAAGGGATTATTGGAGATATGAGAAACGTGGAGACAGTTCTAAAGCTTTGGGGGATTCCACATAAAAACACTGGGACTGTGAGTGGAAAATATCAATCATGATAGTGTGAATATTCTGGATTTTAGATAGAGAGAAGGTATTGGGTTTTCAATGGGAGCCTAAGAAAGACCTGTTACTTAAAAAGATTAGAATAAATTTTTCGTAAAATGAAGGGAAAATACGAGGTGAGTCAGACATGAGCCGTGAGGACTGTGAAAATAGCTTCCCTTCAACCTTGACGCGTTTGGATGATATTAAGCCCAAATATCTTCAATTTCGACCCGTTAGGCTTGGTATTACCTGTAACTCTAAAGGCTAAGATAATGATGAGAGAACTCGTCAGTCAGGTCGAGACACAACGCGGAACAGTGATCAAGGGATCGATAGGGTGGGACGAAACCACTTTTCCCCGGAGACTACTGAACAGTGGAAGAATTTTTTTGGGGACTTGTTTGACATAGAGTATTTAAGATTCCAGAGATGTTTGAAAACCCAGAGAGGCTACAGGGAACCCCACACTAGTCATGTTTCGGATGGTGGTTCTCTAGCTTATGGCGCCTGGTGCGAATGTAGGTGGGAGTTAGAAGGAGGCGGGTACGCTGTCAACCTAATTGCCGCAAAGAATAGGATAGCACCTACACGTCAGATAACTATTCCGCGTTTAGAACTCTGTGGTGCAGTATTAGCTACACGACTACGGAGAACCATTGAGAAAGAAGTTGACTGGGAGTTCAACTTTGTTTTCCATATTGTCGATTCTATGATTGTACGCTCACAGATTCAAAAGGAAACTTATGGGTTCAACACATTCGTTGCCACGAGATTGTCAGAAATCCAAAACAAGTCAAACCCTAGTGAATGGTGGTGGGTTGAGACTAGTCAGAATCCAGCAGACATGGTTACCAGGCCATGCCGCCCTGATAGATTAGGAACAGATTCCATGTGGCAAAGGGGCCCCGAGTTCATGTCATTACCAATATATCAGTGGCCAATCACCCAAATCAATGAAACTGAGTTACCAGACAAAATTGGGGTAACAATGAACTGTAGTACAATGAAGGAGGATGAAAAGGATCTGAATGTGATTAGAATAGAAAAGTACAACAACTATAATAAATTATTGTGGGTGACTTGTAGACTAATGAAAGCAATAAAAATGAAGTCATTCAGAGGTATTGGATTGGAACCTACTGCAGACCATCTGGCACAGGCCGAATCCTTATGGATTCGTGAGGTTCAGAAGCACATGGTAGATTGGAAGGTGAGGTTTAAGAGATTGGGGCCAATGAAGCGTAATGGCATCATAATGGTGGGCCAAAGAATTGCACAATGGCTAAAGATGAATTGGAATCAGGAGGCATTTGTATTATTACCGCACGATCATAGCTTTACCAGACTGTATATCGGCCATATTCACAATCTTGATCATGGTGGCATTGAGTCTACACTGGCTAAATTACAAACAAGATTTTGGGTCCCCAAAGCGCGCAAAATCATAAAATCCTTGAAATCCAGATGCGTTACTTGCAGAAAAATGCAGAGTAAAGCGGAAGAACAATGTATGGGACAAGTGATCGAGGAGCGAATGAAGCCATCGCCACCGTTTTACTACACTGCTCTGGATCTGTTCGGCCCGTTTACTATCAGAGATACGGTGAAGCGTAGGACACGCGGAAAGGCATTTGGAGTAATTTTCACATGTCTTGTTACCAGGGCTGTGCATCTAGAACTAACTGAAGGCTATAGTACCACAGACTTTCTTGCCACTCTGAGAAGGTTTATAAGCCTCAGGGGATTCCCTCACACTATCCACTCGGATAATGGCACACACTTAGTGGCAGCTAGTAAGGTGTTACAAGGCATAGTTCAGAAGTGGGACATGGGAGAAATAACTAGATTTGGAACGCCCGAGGGAATGAGATGGCATTTCAATAAAGCTGCTGATGCACCGTGGTATAATGGTTGTTGTGAGTCTTTGATCAGGCTGGTGAAGCAAGGATTAACTTGTGTTATTGGCGACTCTGTTCTTACATTTGGTGAGTTGCAAACAGTGTTCTACGAAGTTGCCAATTTATTGAACGAGCGCCCCATCGGGGTCAAACCAGGCAACTGCTTTGACTTAGGTAGCTATCTGTGTCCTAATGAGTTGATACTTGGCAGAGCAAGTGTGAGAGTTCCTAGTGGAAAATTTTAATGTAAAGAGGACCCGTATAAGAGATCCGTATTCATTAGTGAATTAGTTAATGGGTTCTGGAAGAAGTGGCAACGCGATTACTTCCCGGGACTATTGTTGCGTACGAAGTGGCACGCTTCAAAGAGGAATGTCAAAGTCGGGGATATAGTATTGATTCAAGATAGCAACGCTGTCAGGGGCGTGTGGAAATTGTCTCAAGTCATAGAAGCTAACCCGGGCCGTGATGGCGTTGTGAGGAATGTTAAGTTAAGGTACAAGTTATCAAGAGCTGGCGTGCATTATGGGGGGTAAGCTGACAAAACAATGTGTCGCTCTGTTCACAGACTTGTTGTGCTGATTCCTGTGGAAGAGCAATAGTGATGCAGTTTTAGTCTTGCCTTTTTGTTTAATATTTTAGATAAACCACAAGGTTATTTTTGGTGGAAGTGTTTTTGTATTGTAAGTTAAGTTATTATTGTATTGTGTTATATTGTGTTTGGCAGGGTTATTGCAGCGTGTAAAGTACGTTTATTGTATTGTGCATTAGGGCGCACTTCGTCGTATTTTTTTTGTATTTTCTTGGGTTGTGTGGCGGAGTGTATCACTAGGTGATATTATTCATCTCGTTTGTTTGCGAGGAGCCTGGCTATTCGCGTTCGTCGTGTCTAGTGATGTGGCCATTATTGGAACGCTTGACCTGGCCGGTGTCGAGGAGAGTGTGGCTCACTCTTACATCTGGTTTTGGTGGAAACGGACATAAGGGGGTGTAGACAGGACTTGTGGGTGTCTCCACGCCCCCTTCCCTACTTCATGGATTTCCTTAGTGACGAAGGATTACTGGCTGTTACCGACCGCCGAGGTATTCGTGCAAACGAGAGGAGCTAGTGTTTGAGTATTTGTTCATTTTCTGTGTCTATTATTCTTATTGTTTGTTGGACTTTATTTTGGGTTTGGTGTACTAAGATAGGTGGTTTTTGGTAAATTTAATGTGAGTTCAAGAGGCAAGTTTTGTTTAAGTTTATGGTCGTTAATAATTTGTGGATCTTTGATAGGGGTTCATACTTGTTAAGTGTTATGTTCGGTGATCTCGACTGCTTGTTAGTCCATACACTTATGTTTGCAGATCGAAGCGTTTGGATGAATAAATGTGCTACGGGATACTGGTGTTTGCATATACACTCGGCACACTTTCGATAACAACTCCCGACGAGATGACGGGGACTAAGGGGAGCAGCTGGCGGCCCTTCCCCAAACAACGTGGGATTGCAAAAGGGCCCAAATTTACACGGAAGATGACATGTTACGAATTGTGTCGATAGGGCAGGATCCTATTGAAATGTGGAAGGAAATTACGGTGAGGTGAGTGACGCCTTTAAGGAGTTAGAGACTATTCAAATGGATATGTGGATGTTCTGACTGATGAAAGGAATAGAGGAGGCAGAACAGTATATTCTGGTGTAGAATATGATGTGAAGGATTGTTTGAGCAAGATTTACAGACTGGATAAATGCAAGGAAAGTGAGAGTAAAATGAAAGTCAAAGTAAAGGCATTAGAACCCCAAAATTTATGGAGATATAAGAGAGTATCCAGGTTTTAAAGACGATTTTATCCGCATCATAGAAAAGCATTATGGCAAGGCCCCCTTTGCATTAAAAAACAGTGTATCAGTGACGACGCTCTAAAGTGCATAGCGGGGTGCGATAACGACTACGACTCAATGTTTAAGCGTCTTGATGACCCAATATGGTAATCCCCGGAAGATCGTTGAGTGGTGATTAGTGAATTAAAAGCACTGAAGTCATTGAGTGAAGGAGACAAAAAAGGGGTTCATCAAAATGGCGGGGAGGTGGAGCAGTGTTGTTGGACTTAAAAAGAGTAAGCCTGCAATCGGAAATGAATACTGCTCATGTCGTGAGCATGGTAGAGAGAATCTTGCCGGCATTACAGAAAAGAGAATAGGTCATGAAATCTGGTGAACTACCTCTAACTGATAACCTGTTCCCAGCATTGTTGGAATTCCTATTGAGAGAGAAACAAGCTCTAGAATACATGGACTCTAATGTTAGGTGTAGTACTGTCACTAAGAATGTCAATAGTTTAACGGGTGCTTCGGAGAGGAATGAAAGTGATCATAATATTGTGGACGCTATTAAGAATATCCAAATAACCCAAGATAACAAGAACCGGGAATTTGAGAAACATATAGTAAATTTGACTGAGGCTGTGAGGAAAATCGGCCCAGGAAACCAATCTATGGATAAAAAATGCTGGCTGCAAATATGATGGAACCAATATATACGAATGTGACGGATTCAAGGCATTAAACAATGCAACGAGGCTTGAGGCAGTCAAATCCAGGGGTATATGTTTCAATTGTATTGAAGGTAGTCACATGGCACGGAACTGTGGTTATGGTACGCAGTGCGAGGTGAAAATCAATGGCAGGGCATGCACAAGATTCCATCATCCTTTACTGCATGATGCCTTGAGTCAAAACTATGATACGTTCAACATCTATAGCTGTAAGGGGAACAGGACTTTGTTAGCGATAGGTAAAGGACATTGCGGTGGGCGACCTATGTCAATTCTGTATGATTCAGGCTCATATGTTACCCTCATACGCCATCAAAGGGCGCGTGAACTTGGCATACAAGGGAAAAATATCACTATGACGATGGTAAAGATCGGAAATGCCAAGGAGAGTTTTCTTACAAAGGAATATGTAATTCCTCTTGAGGATAAGGATGGATTAACATATAATATGGAGAAAGGGGAGTGGGTGTCTAATTATCCATGGCTGAAGGATCCCCGTGAGTTGAAAAACAATGTGAGGGTAGCTATTGCCCGGATGAAGTCTCTCGAGGTTAGGCTAAGGAAACTGGGTCCTGATTATACACAAAAGTATCAGAGTGAAATTGATGATATGAAAGATAGGGACGTTGGTAGGAAACTCAGTAAGGAGGAGATACAATTTTATAAAGGTCCAGTTCATTACCTCCATCACCACGAAATACTTAAACCGGGATCCACGTCCACACCCCTCCGCATTGTTTTCAATTCATCAGCAAGATACATGGGACAGTGTTTGAATGACTGGTGGGCTAAGGGTCCGGATGTTGTTAACAATCTTTGTGGAGTGTTACTAAGATTCAGACAGGATCAGGTGGCAGCCGCAGGAGACATTGGGAAAATGTATCATTCTGTGAAACTGGGCAATATCGACCAGCCCCACTCATAGATTTTAGGGCGGGATATGAAACCGGAAAAGGAACCTGATCATTATATACTAACATCATTACATTCGGAGACAAGTGTAGTGGAGCTATTGCCACGCAGCAATGAGGAAAACTGCAGAAATGTATAAAGATGAGTTTCCCAAGGTGAATCAAATCATAAACAGGGACTCTTATGGATGACATACTCTTCTAAACTGAAAGTGGCGAAGGGATTATGGGATATGAGAAACGTGGAGACAGTTCTAAGCATTGGGGATTCCACATAAAACACTGGACTGTGAGTGGAAATATCAATCATGATAGTGTGAATTTTCTGGTTTCAGATAGAGAGAAGGTATTGGGTTGCAATGGGAGCCTAAGAAAGACCTGTTTCCTATATAAGATTAGAATAAACTTTTTTCGTAAAATGAGGAAGAACGAGGTGAGTCAGACATGAGCGTGAGGACTGGTTGAAAATAGTTTCCCCTTCAACCTTGACGCGTAGGATGATTTTAAAGCCAAATATCTTAAATTTACGACCGTTAGGCTTGGTATTACCTTAACTCTAAAGGCTAAGATAATATGAGAGAACTCGTCAGTCAGGCAGACAAAAACGCGGAACAGTGATCAAGGGATCGATGGGGTGGGACGAACCACTTTCCCAGGAGACTACTGAACAGTGGAAGAATTTTTTGGTGACTTGTTTGACATAGAGTTTTTAAGATTCCAGAGATGTTTGAAACCCAGAGAGGCTACAGGGAACCCTACACTAGTCATGTTTTCGGATGGTGGTTCTCTAGCTTATGGCGCCTGTGCGTATGTTAGGTGGGAGTTAGAAGGAGGCGGTTACGCTTTTAAAACCTAATTGCCGCAAAGAATAGGATAGCACCTACACGTCAGATAACTATTCCGCGTTTAGAACTCGGGGTGCAGTATTAGCTACACGATACGGAGAACCATTGAGAAAGAAGTTGACTGGGAGTTCAACTTTGTTTTCCATATTGTCGTTCTATGATTGTACGCTCACAGATTCAAAAGGAAACTTATGGGTTCAACACATTCGTTCCCCACGAGATTGTCAGAAATCCAAAACAAGGTCAAACCCTAGGGGAATGGTGGGGGGTTGAGACTAGTCAGAATCCAGCAGACATGGTTACCAGGCCATGCCGCCCTGATAGATTAGGAACAGATTCCATGGGGGCAAAGGGGCCCCGATTTTCATGTCATTACCAATATATCAGTGGCCAATCACCCAAATCAATGAAAACTGAGTTACCAGACAAAATTGGGGTAACAATGAACTGTAGTACAATGAAGGAGGATAAAAAAGGATCTGAATGTGATTAGAATAGAAAAGTACAACAACTATAATAAATTATTGTGGGTGACTTGTAGACTAATGAAGCAATAAAAATGAAGTCATTCAGAGGTATTGGATTGGAACCTACTGCAGACCATCTGGCACAGGCCGATCCTTATGGATTCGTGAGGTTCAGAAGCACATGGTAGATTGGAAGGTGGGGTTTTAAGAGATTGGGGGGCCAATGAAGCGTAATGGCATCATAATGGGGGCCAAAGAATTGCACAATGGCTAAAGATGAATTGGAATCAGGAGGCATTTGTATTATTACCGCACGATCATAGTTTTACCAGACTGTATATCGGCCATATTCACAATCTTGATCATGGGGGCATTGAGTCTACACGGGCTAAATTACAAAAAGATTTTGGGCCCCCAAAGCGCGCAAAATCATAAAATCCTTGAAATCCAGATGCGTTATTTGCAGAAAAATGCAGAGTAAAGGGGAAGAACAATGTATGGGACAAGTGATCGAGGAGCGAATGAAGCCATCGCCACCGTTTACTACACTGCTCTGGATCTGTTCGGCCCGTTTACTATCAGAGATACGGTGAAGCGTAGGACACGCGGAAAGGCTTTTGGGAGTAATTTTTCACATGTCTTGTTACCAGGGCTGTGCATCCTAGAACTAACTGAAGGCTATAGTACCACAGACTTTCTTGCCCCTCTGAGAAGGTTTAAAGCCTCAGGGGATTCCCTCACACTATCCACTGGATAATGGCACACACTTAGTGGCAGCTAGTAAGGGTGTTTCAAGGCATTTGTTTTAGAAGTGGGACATGGAGAATAACTAGATTGGAACGCCCGAGGGAATGAGATGGCATTTCAATAAAGCTGCTGAAAGCACCGTGTAAATGGTTGTTGTGAGTCTTTGATTTAGGCTGTGAGCAAAAGGGTTAACTTGTGTTATTGCGACTCTGTTTTTTACATTTGGTGAGTTGCAAACAGTTCTACGAAGTTGCCAATTTTTTAAAATTTAACGGCGCCCATCGGGTCAACCCGGCAAAATGCTTTGACTTAGGTAGCTATCTGTGTCTAATGAGTTTGTATTGCAGAGCAATTTTGAGAGTTCCTAGTGGAAAATTTTAAGTAAAGAGGGCCGTATAAGAGATCCTTTCAATTTTAATTAGTTTTTTTTTAATGGGTTTCTGGAAGAAGTGGCAAAAGCGATTACTCCCCGGGGCTATTTTTGCGTAGAATGGCCCCGTTCAAAGAGGAATGTCAAAGTCGGGGTATAGTATTGATTCAAGATGCAACGCTGTCAGGGCGTGTGGAAATTGTCTCAAGTTTATAGAAAACTAACCCGGGCCGTGATGCGTTGTGAGAATGTTAAGTTAAGGTACAAGTTATCAAAGGGTGGCGTGCATTATGGGGGTAAGCTGACAAAAAAAATGTGTCGCTCTGTTCACAGACTTGTTGGCTGATTCCTGTGGAGAGCAATAGTGATGCAGTTAGTCTTGCCTTTTTGTTTAATATTTGGATAAACCACAAGTTATTTTTGGTGGAAGTGTTTTTGTATTGTAAGTTAAGTTATTTGTATTGTGTTATATGGGTTGGCAGGTTTATTGCAGGTGGGAAAATACGTTTATGTATTGGGCATTAGGGCGCACTTCGTCGATTTGTTTTGATTTCTTTGGGGTTTTGTGCGGAGTGTATCACTAGGTGATATTTATCTCGTTGTTGCGAGGAGCCTGTATTCGCCGTTTTGTCGTGTCTATGATGTGGCCATTATTGGAACGCTTGACCTGGGGTGTCGAGAGAGTGTGGCTCACTTTACATCTGGTTTTGGTGGAAACGGACATAAGGGGTGTAGACAGGACTGTGGTGTCTCCACGCCCCTTCCCTACTTCATGGATTTCCTTAGGACGAAGGATTACTGGCTTTACCGACCGCCGAGGTATTCGTGAGAGAGGAAACTAGTGTTTGAGTATTTTTCATTTTCTGGTCTAATTCTATGGTTGTTGGACTTGTTATTTTGGTTGTGTAAATAATATAGGTGATTTTGGGAATATGTGATTCAAGAGGCAAGTGTTGTTAAGTTTATGGGCGTTAATAATTTGTGGATCTTTGACTAGTGTTCATACTTGTAAGTGTTTTGTTCGGTGATCTCGACTTGTTAAATCCATACCTTATGCTTGCAGATCGAAGCGATTTGGAGAATAAAAGTGTAAGGGATACTGGTGTTTGCATATACACCGACACACTTGATAACATCCCGACGAGGATGACCCGGGGGCTAAGATGAGCAGCTGGCGCCTTCGCAAACCCAAGGGATTGCGAAAGCAAGTTACACGGAAGATGACTATGTTTTCGAATTTTGTCGATAGGCAGGATCCATTTAAAGTGGAAGGAAACTTACGGTAGGTGAGGGCGCCTTTAAAGGGGTTAGGACTATTCATAAGGATATTGGATGTTCTGATGAAAAGTGAAATAAAAAGGGGGGCAGAAAAAAGTATATCTCTGGTGTAGAAATAGGTAAGGGGTTTGAGCAAGATTACAGACTGGGTAAATGCAAGGAAAATGAGAGTAAAAAAAAGTCAAAAGTAAAGGCATTAGAACCCCCAAAATTTTTGGAGATATAAGAGAGTATCCCGGGTTTAAAAAACGATTTTTTTCCGCATCATAGAAAAGCATTTTGGCAAGGACCCCTTTGCATTAAAACAGTGTTCAGTGCGACGCTCTAAAGTGCATAGCGGGGTGCGATAACGACTACGACTCAATGTTTAAGCGTTTATGTCAATATGGTTTAAACCCGGAAAATCGTTGATGTGGGATTAGTGAATTTAAAAACACTGAAATCATGAGTGAAGGGACAATAAAGGGTTTCTCAAAATGGCGGGGAAGTGGAGCAGTTTGGTTTGGCTTAAAAAAGGTAAGCCTGCAAACGGAAAAGAATACTGCTCATGCTGACTGGGAGAGAGAATCTGCCCCGGGATTACAGAAAAGAGAAAAGGTATGAAATTGGTGAATATCAACTGATAACCCCTTTCCCACATTTTTGGAATTCCTTTTGAGGAGAAACAAGCTCTAGAAACATGGGCTCTAAGTTTGGTGTAGTACTGTCCCCTAAGAATGTCAATAGTTTAACGGGTGGCTTCGGAAGGAATGAAAGTGATCATAATATTGGGGACGCTATTAAAAATATCCAAATAAACCCCCAAAAACAAGAACCGGGGAAATTTAGAAACATATATAAATTGACTGGGCTTTTTGAGGGAAAAAGGCCCCGGAAACCAAACTAGGATAAAAAAGCTGGTATAATTGATGGCAAAAATATAACGAATGTGACGGTTCAAGGCATTAAACAATGCAACGAGGCTTGGGAGTCAAATCCAGGGTATATGTTTCAATTGTAGAAGGTAGTACATGGCACGGAACTGTGGTTTGGTACGAGGCGAGGTGAAAAATCAATGGGAAGGGGGATGCCAAGATTCCATCATCCTTTACGGGATGATGCCTTGATCAAAACTATGATAGTCAAAAAATTTTAGCTGTAAAAGGGAACAGGACTTTGTTAGCGATAGGGAAAAAAGGGCATTGCGGGGGCGACCATGTAATCGTATGATTCAGGGTCTATGTTTTCCCTCAACGCCCTCAAAAAGGGGGGGGTGAATTGGCAAAACAAGGAAAAAATCACTAGACGATGGAAAAATCGGAAATTCCAAAGAGTTTTTTAAAAAGGAATATGTAATTCCCTTGGGATAAGGAGGATAACATATAATATGGAAAAAGGGGGGTGGGTGTTAATTATCAGGCGAAGGACCCCGTGAGTTGAAAAAAAGTGAGGGTGCTATTTCCCGGGTGAAGTCTCCAGGTTAGGCTAAGGAACGGTCCGATTATACACAAAAATATCAGAGTGAAATTGATGAATTTTAAAGATAGGGGACGTTGGTAGGAAACTCAGTAAGGGGAGATACAATTTTAAAAGGGCCAGTTCATACCTCCATACCACGAAAACTTAAACCCGGGGTCCCCTCCCCCCCCCCTCCGCATTGTTTTTAATTCATCAGCAAGATACATGGGACGTGTTTGAAGACTGGGGCTAAGGGTCCGGAGTTGTTAACAATCTTTGGGGAGTGTTTACAAAAATTAGACAGGATCAGGTGGGACCGCAGGAGACATTGGGGGAAAAAGTATCATTTTGTGAAACTGGGCAAAATTCGACCAGCCCCACCATAGATTTTTATGGGGGAAATTTAAAAAGGAAAAGGAACCTGATATTAATTCAACATCAGTTACTTTGGGACAAGTGTGTGGAGCATTGCCACGCTAGCAAAATGAGGAAAACGCGAAATGTATAAAGATGAGTTTTTCCCCAAGGTGAATCAAAACATAAAAAAGGGACTCTTTGTGGTGACATATCTTCTCAACTGAAGGCGAAGGGGTTATTGGAGAATAGAAACGTGGGGGACAGTTCTAAAAACATGGGGGATTCCACAAAAACACTGGACTGTGAGGGAAATATCAATCATGTAGGTGAATTTTGGATTCAGATAGAGAGAAGGGGATTTGGGGCAATGGGAGCCTAAGAAAAACCTTCCTTTAAAAGATTAAATAAACTTTTTGTAAAAGAGGAAGATCGGGGATCAGACATGAGCCGTGAGGGATGTGAAAATAGCTCCCTTCACTTGCGGTAGGATATATTAAGCCAATATTCAATTTTCGACCCTTTGGCTTGGGTTCCTGTAACTCTAAAGGGGTAAAATAATGATAGAGAACTCGTCATCGGCGGACCAACGCGGAAAAGTGATCAAGGGGTCGATAGGGTGGGACGAACCCCTTTCCCAGAATACGAAAGTGGAAGAAAATTTTTTGTGACTTGTTTTGCATAGAGTATTTAAATTTCCCGAGTTTTGAAACCCAAAAGAGGCTACAGGAACCCCATAGAAGTTTTTATTGGGGGTTTCGTTGGCCCGGGGGGTAGATGGGATTTTAAAGGGGGGGGTCCTTCAACCAAGCCCAAAAAATGGAAAAACCCCCCCCCGCATTGCGTTTAAAAGTTGCAGATTTGACAGATACGGTGGGAAAAATTGAAAGGGGGAAATTTTTTTTTCCTACTTTTTATTTTCCCCCACAGAAAAAAAAATGGTTAACACCTTTACATTGCAGAAAAAAAAATCCCCATGAATGGGGGTGGGGAGATGCAAACCACGACTTTTCCGGAGGCCCCCATTTAGGGAAAGAAGTGGAAAGGGGCCCCCCGTTTAATTTTTCCAAATACTGGGCCCCTACCCAAATCAAGAAACCGATTACCAGACAAAGGGACAAAAATTTTCAAAAAGGGAAAAAAAGGGTTGAAGGATTGTAGAAATAAAAAACTTAAATAATTTTGTGGGGCTTTTAGACTAAGGAAAAAAAAGAATCCAGAGGGGAATGGTACCAGCCATTCACGGCCAACCTTGGGTTGGACAGAACCATGTTTGGAAGGGGGAAAAGTTCCAAAGAACTAAGGGATCATAATTTTGGGCCAAAAAACACCCAAAATAATGGGGAAAACATTTTTAATTTTTCCGACAATGTTTTCCCAATGAACCCTATACAATTTTAAGGGGATTTAGTCTAAGGTAAAATTTCAAAAAAGGGGAAAAAACCCAAAAAAATAAAATTTTAAATTGGGGTTTCTTGAGAAAAAAAATAAAAGCAAAACAAATGGGGAAGTATCGAGGAGTGGATGACCTTTTTCTCAGCCATCTGCGGCCCCCTTTTTATATCGAGTTCGGGAAGGGAGGGAAAAAGGGGAAAAGGATTTTGGGTAATTTTTAAAGCTTTTAAGGGGGGGCCAAAAAATAAAGGCATGTAAAGATTTTGATCAGAGGTTTATAACCCAGGGGTTTTTAAACTTCCACTGTAATGGCACACAAACTTAGTGGCATTAAGGTTTTACAGGCAAAATTCCAAAAAATTGGGAAGGGAAAATAAAAATTTGGGGAACCCGGGGGTGGTCTTCAATAAATGCGATGCGCCCCGGGGGAAAAATTGGGACTTTTATCAGGCGGAAGAAGGATTACGTTTTCAACCCCGTTTTTTAATTTGGTGGGCCGGTTTACGAATTCCAAATTTTTTGAACGAGGCCACGGGGCAAAAGGCAATTTTGATTTTACTTCTTTTCCAAGGGCGGCGAGCAATTTAAAGGGAAATTTTTTTGTAAAAGGGCCCTTGACCGAAAATTTAAAAGTTTAAGGGGGCTAAAATCACGCGATTTTTGGGGACACACAAATGGCAGCTTTAAAAAAGTCGTCAAAGGCAAGTAGAAGTGTGGGGCTGGAAAATTTTTAACTAGAATAACCCGGGCCGGGGGGGTTTTGGGGTGGAATTCAAATAAAGCTGGGGTGAATTTGGGGGGAAAAAAACCGTGGTTTTTTAAATTGTTGTGGGATTTGGTGGGAGAATAAAGGGTCATTTTTGTTTGCCTTTTTTTTAATTTTTAGTAAAACAAGGTTTTTTTTGGGGGAAAGGTTTTTTATTTTAAGAAGATTTTGAGTTTAAAGGGGGGGGTTATTGGGTGTAAAACTTTTTATTTTATTGGGCAAGGGGGCCCCTTCTCGATTTTTTTTTTTTCCTTTGGGGGTCGAGGTTTCCCAGTAAAAAATTTTTGTTTGGGGGACCCGGGATTCGGTTTCCTTTCATGAGTGGGATTTTTAGTTCCCGGGGTGCAAGATGTTACTTCACATTGGGTTTTTGGGGGAAACGGCCCAAAAAAATGTAAAAAGTGGGGTTAGTTTTTTGGATTTTTCAAGGGTTTTTGGGCCACCCCCTTTGTCAAAGGGGGTGTGGAAATTTTTTTCATTTTGGTCTAACTATTTTTGGGGTTGACTTTTTTATTTTGGGGTTATAAGATGGTGATTTTTGGTAAAAGTGACAAACAATGTTTTTTTGTTTATGGGCAAAATTTTGGCTTTGCTTTATTCCCCTTTTTAAGGTTTTGTTTATTGATGCGTTTTTTCCCTTTTATTTGCAACAACCAGGTGTAAAATTTTGAATGGGGTTTTTCATTCCCTGGAACCTTATAAAAAGCAAATGCGGGTGGGGTTTGGGGCCTTTAAACAAAAGGGGGGTTTCAAAAGGGGTTTGAAATACTGTTCGTTGTGTCATGGCCATTAAAAGGGGAAAATTCGGGGGGTTCCCCTTTTTGGAATTTATTGGTTGTGGGCGAGTGAAAAAAATAAGGGGGAAAAATATACTCGTTGTTGAGGAGTTGTTTGGGGTTTCGTGTGCAAAAGGGGTGGATTAAATTGAAAGGGTTGAAAACCCCCTTTCGGAGAATGGAGACCGGTTTTGGTTTTATCCCCACATAGAAAGCATTTGGCAAGGCCCCTTTCTAAAAAATTTCATGAAACCCCTTAAAAGGATACGGGGGGTAACGACCGCCAAGTTTAAATCGTTTCAAAGAAGGAAACGGGGTGGGGTTTGAATAAAAGCATTCTGGGGAAAACATAAAAATTTGGGGGGAATGGGATTTGTTGGATTAAAAGAAGTGAAAAGAAATGTAGTCAGGGGGTGGAAGGGTTTTGGAAAATTTGGGTTACAGAAAAAGGGTAGGGCATGTCGGTGATCCCCAAATGTTGTTAGGTTAAATTCTTTTAGAAAAACAAATCTAGAATAATGGCCCCAAAATAGGGTTTGCATAAAATGCAAATTTAAAACTCCCCAGAGGAAAGAAAGGACTTTTTTGGGACGCTTTGGGCCTCCCCAAAAACAAAAAAGGGGAAATTTGGAAAAAGAAAGGACACAGGAAAATGGCCCCGGAAAAAATTTGGATAAAAAGGTCTTAAATGTGGAAAAAAATTTCGGTTTAGGTTGGGGTTAAAAACCAGGGTTGAGCATCAAATGGGGGTATGTTTCAATTTTATTAAGGGGAATGGAGGAAACGTTATTCCGGGGGAGGGGAAAAAAATGGGGGCTTTTTACAAGATTCCCAACCTTTTTGCAGAGTTGATAAAAAATGAAATTTCAGGTTATTTTGGGGAAGTGTTTGTATGTAAGTTAAGTTATTGTATTGGTATATTGGTTTGCGGGGTTTATTGCAGGTGTAAGTAGTATTGTATGTGCATTAGGCGCACTTCGTCGTATTTTTTTGTATTTTCTTGGGTTGTGTGGCGGAGTGTATCCACTAGGTGATATTATTCATCTCGTTTGTTTGCGAGGAGCCTGGCTATTCGCGTTCGTCGTGTCTAGTGATGTGGCCATTATGGAACGCTGACCGGGCCCGGGTTTGCGAGGAGAGTGTGGCTCACTCTTACATTGGTTTGGTGGAAACGGACATAAGGGGGTGTAGAAAGGACTGTGGGTGTCTCCACGCCCCCTTCCTACTTCATGGTTTTCCTTAGGGGACGAAGGATTAGGCTGTTACGACCGCCGAGGTATTCTTTGCAAACGAGAGGAGCTAGTGTTTGAGTATTTGTTCATTTTCTGTGTCTATTATTTTTATTGTTTGTTGGACTTGTTATTTTGGTGGTGTACAAAGTATAGGTGATTGGTAATATGTGATTTCAAGAGGCAAGTGTTGTTAAGTTTATGGTCTTTAATAATTTGTGGATTTTTGACTAGTGATTCATACTTGTAAGGTTATGTTCGGTGATCTCGACTGCTTGTTAGTCCATACCTTATGTTTGCAGATCGAAGCGTTTTGGATGAATAAATGTGCTACGGGATATGGTGTTTGCATATACACTCGGCACACTTCGATAAAAAACTCCCGACGAGATGACGGGGACTAAGGATGAGCAGCTGGCGGCCCTTCGCAAACAACGTGGGATTGCGAAAGGCAAATTTTACACGAAGATGACTATTTTTCGAATTGTGTCGATAGGCAGGACCTATTGAAATGTGGAAGGAAACTTACGGGAGGTGAGTGACGCCTTAAGGAGTTAGAGATATTTATAATGGATATGTGGATGTTCTGACTGATGAAAGTGAAATAGAGGAGGCAGAACAGTATATCTTGGTGAGAATATGATGTGAAGGATTTTTTGAGCAAGATTACAGACTGGATAAATGCAAGGAAAGTGAGAGTAAAATGAAAGTCAAGTAAAGGCATTAGAACCCCAAAATTACTGGAGAATTTAAAAGAGTATCCAGGCTTTAAAGACGATTTTCCGCATCAAGAAAAGCATTATGGCAAGGGCCCCTTTGCATTAAAACAGTGTATCAGTGGACGACGCTCTAAAGTGCATAGCGGGGTGCGATAACGACAGACCAAGTTTAAGGTCTTGATGTCAATATGGTAATCCCCCGGAAGATCGTTGATGTGGTGATTAGTGAATTAAAAAGCACTGAAGTCAAATTTAGTGAAGGAGACAATAAAGGGTTTATCAAAATGGCGGGGAAGGTGGGCAGTGTTGGGTTTGGGCTTAAAAAGAGTAAGCCTGCAATCGGAAATGAATACTGCTCATGTCGTGAGCATGGTAAAAGAGAATCTTTCCGGCATTACAGAAAAGAGAATAGGTCATGAAATCTGGGTGAACTACCTCTAACTGATAACCTGTTCCAGCATTGTTGGAATTCCTATGAGAGAGAAACAAGCTCTAGAATACATGGACTCTAATTTAGGTGTAGTACTGTCACTAAGAATGTCAATTTGTTTAACGGGTGCTTCGGAGAGGAAGAAAGTGATAAATTGTGGACGCTATTTAAAAATATCAAATAACCCAAGTAACAGACCGGGGAATTAAAACTATTAGTAAATTTGAACTGA
>JACEEZ010007572.1:0-10000 GCA_016584305.1 Chionoecetes opilio
CTGAAAAATTTTTAAAAAGCCTGAAAAAAGCCTTAATAAAGACTGATAAAGACCTGTAAAAAAAGACCGTATAAAGACCTGTAATAAAGCCCTTTAATAAAAACCGTAAAAAGACCTGTAAAAACCTGAAATAAAGACCTTAATAAAGACCTAATAAAGACCTTTTAAAAAAGACCGAATAAAGACCTGAAATAAAGACCTGAAATAAAGACCTATAAAAAGCCCGTAATAAAGACCTGAATAAAGACTGTAATAAAGACTGTAAAAAAAGCCCTTTAAATAAAGACCTTAATAAAGACCGTAATAAAGCCCCTGAAAAAGGACCTGTAATAAAGACGTAATAAAGACCTGTAATAAAGACCTGAAATAAAGACCTATAATAAAGACCTATAATAAAAAACCTGTAATAAAGACCTATAAATAAAGACCTGAATAAAAGACCTGTACTAAAGACCGTAATAAAGCCCTTTATAATAAAGGACCTGTAATAAAGACCTGTAATAAAGACCTGTAATAAAGACCTGTAATAAAGACCTGTAATAAAGACCTGTAATAAAGACCTGTACTAAAGACCTGTAATAAAGACCTGTAATAAAGACCTGTAATAAAGACCTATAATAAAGACCTGTAATAAAGACCTGTAATAAAGACCTATAATAAAGACCTGTATAAAAAACCTGTAAAAAAGCCCTGTAATAAAGACCTGTAGGGACATGGAAGGAGGGTACCTGTGTTATAGGGTTCAGGTAAGTAAGAACATAAGAAATAAAGAAGCTCAAGAGGATACACGTGGTAGTTCCTATAAATAAATAAAGTAATCTCATTAGTCTCTCTCTCTCTCTCTCTCTCTCTCTCTCTCTTCTCTCTCTCTCTCTCTCTTCTCTCTCTTCTCTCTCACCTGAAGAACAAGAATAGGGTTTAAGTGTCAGGCAAGAAGGGCAGCTAGTGAGCCGCCCGCGAGGTGAGCGTGGGCGTGGGCTTGGGTCCGGGGGCACTTGGAGGCGAGGAAGGGCGGGAGGAGGCCATCTGAGGCGGAGAGACACCAGCTGGCGGGCTGGGGGCGTTTTCCGGCCTCACCAGGGACAGGCAAAAGGATCACAACTGCAGGAGGACAGGTGGTGACAGGTGGGATGAAAGGGAGAAAACGTAAAAATAAAAATGAATAATAAATAATATACTACAGAAAAGTGATAGAAAATTAAATAAGAAAGCAAAAGATTATAGAAAATTAAATAAGAAAAAAAAGAATGATAGAAAATTAAATAAGAAAAAAAAGTTATAGAAAATTAAATAAGAAAGAAAAGTTATAGAAAATTAAATAAGAAAGAAAAAAAAATTATAGAAAATTAAATAAAAAAAAAAAAGAAGATAGAAAATTTAAAAAAGAAAAAAAGAATTATAGTAAATTAAATAAAAAAAAAAAAAATGATAGAAAATTTAAAAAGAAAAAAAAAGAATGATAGAAAATTAAATAAAAAAAAAAAGAATGATAGAAAAATTAAATAAGAAAAAAAAGATAGAAAATTAAATATAAAAGAAAAAGTTATAGAAAATTAAATAAAAAAAAAAGAATGATAGAAAATTAAATAAGAAAGAAAAGAATGATAGAAATTAAATAAGAAAGAAAAGTTATAGAAAATTAAATAAGAAAGAAAAGAGTTTTAGAAAATTAAAAAAGAAAGAAAAGTTATAGAAATTAAATAAGAAAGAAATGAGTTATAGAAAATTAAAAAAAGAAAGAAATGAGTTATAAAAAATTTTAAATAAGAAAGAAAAGTTATAGAAAATTAAATAAGAAAGAAAGAGTTATAGAAAATTAAATAAGAAAGAAAAGAGTTATAGAAAATTAAATAAGAAGAAAAGAATGGAAAAAAACAGATGATAGAGTAAATATAGGATAAATAACGACAGGTGATAATTAAAGGATGATAAGAAATAAGGTAATAGAGAAATGAAATGGGAGAAACAAGGGATAAAATAAATAGGTGATAATCAAAATGCGAAAACAGTAATCAAGAAAAGAAATGGAGGAACAGATGATAAAAATAACATGCAAAAAAACAATATAACACATACAATAAATTTTATTCTTCATTAAAACCCTTTAGACCCCGAACGTAATTCCATTGTAAAATTTTGGGGAAACCCTTTGACAATTTAATGAATATAAGCAATATTTTAATGGATATGACCTGTTTAGTATCCTTGTCCACTAATTAATTTGGTATATTTCAGTCACTTTTTGTAATTTTAGGCTAACAACAGACAATTTTTTATAGCCAAGGAAAGATCTGGGCGTGAAGGGGTTAAAGGATAACCAAAAACAGTAATAAAGAAACAATATGGAGAAACAATGATAAAAAAGAATGGTGATAATTAATGGATAATCGAACAAAGTACTAAGGAAAAGAAGTGGAGAAACAAAGATACAAACAAACACACAATAAATACAAATAACACAAAAAGAGTTTTGCATTTTTCACAACTTTTCCCCAACGTGCAAACAATAACTTTCCCGCAACAAAGGCATCAATAGGAACAATAAATTCACGTATTGGAAATTTCAATCTATCAAATTAATTTTTTGTTACTTATTTGTTTTTTTTTAAAAATACGTGTTAGGAAAATTTTGGTTATCTATGAAAGTAGTTCACCCCACACAACACCACACACACACACAACACACAACACACACAACAACACACAACACTTTCAACCACACACAACCCACACACACACAAAACACACACACACACCCCCACACACACCACACAATTATACACCACACACACATATACACACACCACACACAACACACACACACAACACACACACACACACAACACACACACACACACCACACATTCACACAACAAACACACACAAAGGGGTTTTCCGTAGTGTAGGGGTTGGCAGCTTGGCTAACCCCCAAGAAGCCCCCGGGGGTATTTTTCCCTTTCTCTCTGTGAGTTATATGATTGGGGTTTCCGAGTGAAGACGTTTGGGCTGTAGCTCCAACCCATGGATTTCCAAAAATCCCCTCATGTGTTCCCACAAAAAGTTCCTCCCTTTGACAACCGAAAACTTTAAAAATAATAATATCATAACCTATCTTACCTGATCAAAACCCAAAAAGAAACCTAACCCACGGTTCAAGAGAAAACGCCACATACTTTTCCAGAAAAGGGCAATATGGTCCGGGTTTCGACCCCTCGGGAGAGCGGAGAGAGATGGGCGACCCTTTTTAAAAAACTCGAGCCCTGCCCATCCGCAGTGAATGGGTCCCGGGTTTTAGGGGGTTTTGGGCCCCCAACTCCGGGGGGGGACTTCCCCAACACTAAGCACTAAGGATGAAGATAAAATTTGCTAGAGATGGGCCTACGAGTGTAGTCAGGCCATGGAAAAAAACAATAGTGAATACACACACACACAACATACACACACACCACCACAACACACCACACCAAAAACCACATCTACACACACACACACATACACCATCTACACACACACAACACACACACCACACACCAACACACACAACACACACTGGAAGCATCCCAGCAAAGCCCGGCCCCCTGACGCCCCCCTCTCCATGGGGCCCGTACAGCGGCCGCCCTCGGGGGAATGCTGTGAGGGGGAAGGGAAGGGGGGAGGGAAGGGGGGGAGGGGGAGGGAGGGGGGGGGGAGGGAGGGGGGGGGGAGGGGGGGAGGGAGGGAGAAGAAAGGAAGGGAGGTAGGGAAGGAAGGAAGGAAGGAAGGAAGGAAGGGAAGGAAGGAAAGATGGTCGGAAAGGGAAAGGAAAAAAGGAAAAGTGGTAGGGAAGGGAAAGGGAAAAATGGAGGAAGGGAAGGAAGGAAGGAAGGAAGGAAGGAAGGAGGTAAGGGAGGAAGGAAGGGAAAAAAGGAAAGGGAAAGGGGGAAAGAAGGAAAAAATGTAGGAAGGGAAAAGGTAGGGAGGAAGGGAAAGGGAAAGGAAAGGAAAGGGAGGAAAGGAAGGAAGGAAGGAAGGAAAGAAAGATGGTAAGAAGGAAGGAGGTAAAGGGAAAGGGAAAGGGAAAGGGAAAGGAAAGGGAAAGGAAGGAAGGAAAGATGGTGGAAGGGAAAGGAAGGAGGAGGTAAGATAGGAAAAGAAGGAAGGAAGGAAGGAGGTAAGGAAAGGGAAAGGAAAGGGAGGAGGTAAGGAAAGGGAAAGGGAAAGGCCCAAGGAAAAGGGAAAGGAGAGAAGGGAAAGGGAAATAGGAGGGAAAGGAACGAAGGAAGGGAAAGGGAGAAGGAAAGAAAGGAAAAGAAAATAGGGAAAAAAAAACAGAGGGAAGGTTAATGTGTTTTTCTCTCAATATATATCTTTTTACTGTCTTCCTACCCCCTCCTAACCTTTCCCTTAGCACTCACTTAAAAACTCTTCCCCCAACCCAAAACACCCTAAAAACCCTTCCCTAACCCCCAAAATTTCCAACCTCCCCTCATTCCCCCTTGCACGCCCTATATAACCCTTTTTTAACCCCAAAAAAACCCTAAAAACCTTTCCCCAAACCCCAAAAAAAACTTTTTAACCCCCAAAACACCCCTAAAAACCTTTCCCAACCCCAAACACCCTTCCCAAAACCCCAAAAAAAATTCCCTAAAAACCCCCCAAAAACCCAAAAAAAATTTCCTTGAAACCCCAAAACACCCCTAAAAAAACCCTCCCTAAACCCCAAAAAAAACCTTCACTAACCCCCAAACATCCTAAAACCCTTCTTAAAACCCCCAAAAAACCCTTCCCAACCCAAAAAAACCTTTACTAACCCCAAACACCCCTAAAAAAACCCTTCCCTAAACCAAAAAAAACCTTTACTAACCCCCAAAAACCCCCCAAAAAAAACCCCTTCCCTAAACCCCCAAAAAAACCCCATAACCCCAAACATCCCTAAAAAAAACCCCTTCCCCCAAACCCCCGAAAACCTTTACTAACCCCAAACACCCTAAAAAACCCCTTTTTAACCCCCCAAAAACCCCCAAAAAACCTTTTCCCCAACCCAAAAAAACCCCCCCAAAAAAACCCCCCTAACCCCCAAAACACCCCCAAAAAAAAAAATAAAAACCCCTTCCCTGATTCAAAACACCCTTTAAAAAACCCCCCTTAACCTCCACAGTACCCCCACCCGACCTTCCCCCATTTAATCCTGACCCTTTGCGCTTACGACTGAATTTTATGCCAGGGAAGGGAATACTACGCTTTCTTTAAATTTCAGTTTTATTTTTTATAGTAACCCTATTATCGGTAAAATCTTCGCCCCACCTTCACCTTCCCACACACTCACATATTCCCAGTATGCCTAGTATAACCGTTAAACACCCCCAAAAAAAAAAACATTAACCTTAAAAAACCCCCAAAAAACCTTCACTAACCCCTAAAAAAAAAATCTTCCCCAACCCCAACCACCCTTTAAAAAATCTTTACAACCCTCAAAACCCCTAAAAAAATCTTACAACCCCTAAAAAACCAAAAACTCTTCACAACCCCAAACCCCCCTAAAAAAATCTTCACAAACCCCAAAAAAAACCCCAAAAAAATTTCACTAACCCCAAAACACCTAAAAAAAATTCACTAACCTAAACCCCCTAAAATACCTCCAAACCCCTAAAAAAAACCCAAAAAAAATCTTACCCCCCTAAAAAAATCTTCACTAAAACCCCAAAACACCCAAAAACCCCCACTAACCCCAAAAAAACCCTTTAAACCCTTAAAAAACTCTTCACTAACCCCTAAAAAAAACCTAAAAAACTCTTCACTAACCCCTAAAAAACCTTTCACTAACCCTCAAACACCCCTAAAAAAAAACTCCCTAACCACAATATACCCCTAAAAACCTTCCCTTTTTACCCACACCCTCCCTTTTGACCTTCCCCTTTTAACCTTCCCCTTTCACCTTCCCCCACACTACTTATTTAGTTTAGAGGGTCGCACGATGCCAGCACGAAGAAGGCGACGAAGGACACGCCAGTTGACACGGACACTACCAGAGGCAGCACGCGATGGGCCTTCCTCTGCCCCTTCACCAGACGCCCCGCCTCGTAGAATGTGCCGTAGAGGGCCATGCCCCAGCCGCCCCCCTAGTAAAGTAGGAGGGGGTAGGGGGTTTTTGTATAGTAGTAGTAGTAGTAGTAGTAAGTAGTAGTAGTAGTGTGTAGTATTGTGTAGTGGTGGGGTTTGGTTGTATATAGTAGTGGTAGCCTGGTAGGGGTGTTAGTAGAAGTAGTAGTAGTGGTGGGGGTGTTAGTAGCAGTAGTGGTAGTAGTTGTAGTAGTATCTCACAGCTCTCAAGTGAGCCTCCAGGGCCTACCATCTGAGCCCTGGGGGTCACTGCCTACAGGCGCTATAGGCCAAGATGTAAAAAAAAAAAAAAAAAAAAAAAAAAAAAAAAAAAAAAAAAAAAAAAAAAAAAAAAAAAAAAAAAAATAAATAAATAAATAAATAAATAAATAAATAAATAAATAAATAAATAAATAAATAAATAAATATAAATAAAATAATAATAAACAAAGTAGTAGTAGTAGTAGTAGTAGTATAACAACAATAAATAAAGTAAAGTGATAAAGAAAGGAAATGGAGAAATATATGACAAAATAAAGACAGGTGGTAATTAAAAGACAGTTGGTAATTAAAGGCATAATCGAAAATGGTAGTAGTCGTAGTAGTACTAGTAGTAGTAGTAGTAGTTAGTAGTAGTAGTAGTAGTAGTAGTAGTAGTAGTAGTAGTAGTAGTAGTGTAGTAGTCGTAGTCGTAGTCGTAGTAGTACTAGTAGTAGTAGTAGTAGTAGTAGTAGTAGTAGTAGTAGTAGTCGTAGTAGTAGTAGTAGTAGTAGTCGTAGTCGTAGTAGTAGTAGTAGTAGTAGTAGTAGTAGTAGTAGTAGTAGTAGTAGTAGTAGTAGTAGTAGTCAGAGGTGGGCATCGCAATTTTTTTTCCAATTCCGCAATTCCAACCTGCACCAGTCCGCAATCGCAATTCCGCAATTCCAACCTGCACCAGTCCGCAATCGCAATTCCGCAATTCCGCAAACTAATTTTGACACCTACAATTAAAACAAAACGGTCAATTTATAGTTTCACCCAACCAACGATTTTCTGATGCGCCTTATGTTTTTCTGGTGTGTTTTTATGTTTTGAATGAATCTGCTAACCGTTTCTGTCGCAATTTTTTTTTTTTTTTTTTTTGCAAAAATGACAAAAAAAAAAAAAAATTGTGACAAAAAGTTAGCAGATTCATTCAAAACACATAAAAACACACCAGAAAATCGTTGGTTGGGTGAAACTATAAATTATCCAACAAAACACCTACAATTAAAACAAAAAATGTCTATAGACTCTTAAACACCTACAATTAAAACAAAAAATGTCTCAAGACTTTTATTAGTGTTATATTTTAATACTCTGTATTCCTATTCTGTTTCTGTCTATACTTGTTACTTGTCATTCACAATTAAGTCTTTGTCTCTTTTAGTGTTTTTCTTTACTTTTACACTTCACAGTCTACTGGCTAGTAATCACTAGGTGACTAGGGTATCTATATGAAAGAGGGTAACGCCATTCATAGGCCCTATGCTAAACGCTACTGGGCGCCATCTTAGCGCCAAGGCCTCTTCGTTCACCCAAGACCCGGAGAAGTTCTCAAGGCATGACCCCGCAGTATATCATGTTATACATGTATAAAGGATATACTGTTATCTTCGGAAATGTTTGTTCTATAAGATTATCACATAAAACACAGTAAAACACATTAAACAAAGGCCATTATGAGACTCTGAAGAAATATGCATGAACTTAAAATTCACTTAAACGTGTCGTCATGTAAAACTTTGTGGGACAACATATTACATGGAAGATATCAATAGAAGCAGAATTGTATTAGCTTTCCATTGATATATTTCGTTTTCTGATAAATGCAGTAGTACCTTGCAAAAATGAGCGTTAACTAAATAAATCGCCGCGCAGGCCGCTCTCTGTGATGACTGTGTTCACAAATAATCAAATATATATTGGATATATATCGCCTTTTATTCAGCTTGTATAACAATTTTTCTATGTTTTAACTTTTAACTAGTAAATTAAAGGATAATTTATAGTTTCACCCAACCAACGATTTTTTGATGCGCCTTATGTATATAATAAGGCGCATCAGAAATCGTTGGTTGGGTGAAACTAAAATTGACCAAATTAAAATTTACTAAATACTCAGTAGATAAGGAATAACTTACTTGTCCAAGTGACTCAAGTTAGCTGGAAGCTTCTCTCCACCTGTTTCCTGGCCCTGCCTGCTCTCACGCTCAGTGCTCTGGCTGAGGGGCTGAGTGCTGGGGAGATCATCCTGAGCCTCCAAGTCACTTCTGACACAATCCCCACTTCTAACACTATCAGTATCCAGTGTATCCAGTGTTCACACTCATACTCCTACTCCTAGGCGACGGAGATGGCGACAAAAAAACTTGCCATTCTGGTTAAATTTGCTAATTTTCCGAAGCAAAAATAGACTTAATAAACGGCGTTTAGTAATAAACGGCTATTTTGTTTCTGTCTAATTTGTAATTTCAGTAATTTCAAATTTGTCTTATATTTTGCAGATTGTGCTCATATAATGAGCGTTTACTAAACGCTCATTATATGAGCACAATCTGCAAAATATAAGACAAATTTGAAATTACTGAAATTACAAATTAGACAGAAGCAAAAATAGCCGTTTATTTACTAAACGCCGTTTATTAAGCCTATTGTTAGCCTATATATAAGTTAATAAACCCGTTTATTTACCACAATAGACACTGGTTAGTGGTTACTAACCACTAACCACTGCCAGTAACCAGTGTCTATTGTCTAATTTGTGCAATCTTAGTACTTCACTAACACAACAACAGTATATGTAGAATAAATCAGTAATCACACACGGCCAGCGTAGTGAGCGTACACTCTCTCAATCCCAAGTCCCAGAACGCACTGACTGAGTGAGTTGTGCTACACTAGCTATAACACTAGCTAGCGATGCTTGGACGATGCTTGCTTGGTACAAAGACCGTTTTTTCTCGCAATTGAAAACTGATTGGTTTCTGCGACAAAAACACAACAAGCTTGGTAGGGGCCGAAATAATAATCAGTCCAAAACATTGCAAACAATATCACAAAGCAGTATAACACACATTTCAGCAAGTGTTATTGGAGTGGTCTTCGTAATCCAAGACGGTGCTTGGACGACAAAAACACGGCTCATTGGCAGTTGGCAGTGTCGTCTCCACCATATTTGGTGGGAACTTATGTTCACGCGGGCACTTGCCATTTTGAAGGTGGTGATCGTCACAATTATTGCGATTGCGTTTCAAAAATTTGGCGGACCGCAACCCGCAATTCAGCATTTTTTTCAGGCATCCGTAATTGCGCAATTCCGCAACCGAATTACCCATTCCGCAGGTTATTGCGATTGCGCTTTAAAATTTTGGCGGTCCGCAATTCGCAATTCCGCAATTTTTTCAGGCATCTGTAATTGCGCAATTCCGCAACCGAATTACCATTCCGCAAGTTGTGGACTAAAATTGCGGAATGCCCACCTCTGGTAGTAGTAGTAGTAGTAGTAGTAGTAGTAGTAGTAGTGGTATAAAACAGAATTCAAAACAACAACAATCAAATCAAAGAAAAAAATACATTAGTAAATTAAACGGTAAAATACAAACATAAACAAATATAGTTGTAGTTGTAGTGGTGATGGTTGTGGTGGTAGTGGTAGTAATGGTAGTAGTAGTAGTAGTAGTAATAGTAGTGGTGGTGGTGGCAGTGGCGGTCCTGGCTTGTGTGGCGCCCTGGGCAAACCCTAACTTCGACGCCCCCTTCGCTTCCGTTGTTACACAAAAAAAGTCAAAATTCAACACTAAATATTTTTTTATCAAGATACTAGAAACCCAAAATTTTAATCCGTAGCATTTCAAATAATGCAATAATGATTAATCCTCGCCTTCCTTATCCCCTAAATCCT
>JACEEZ010007572.1:12500-22500 GCA_016584305.1 Chionoecetes opilio
TCATCTGCAAATTTTGATTTTTTAGATGCAAGTCCGCAGTCCAGATCGTTGATATATATCAGAAAAAGAGTAGGACCAAGACCGAGCCCGGGGCCACCCCACTAGTAAACATCTAACCAATCAGATGCCTCACCATTTATTACTACCGTTGTTTACGATTTGAAACCCAATCGCCAATCCATGAACATAATTGCTCTCCTATGCCATGTGCCCTGAGCTTGGTCAAAAGTCGCTTATGGGAACTGTATCGAAGGCTTTCTGAAAATCAAGGGTATATTACATCCGAGGGAATTTAGCGTCCCAGTTTGAATAAATGACATTAAAAAATCGAGTAGGTTTGTAAGCAGGATCTCTTTTTTCGAAATCCATGCTGGGAGTTTAGTATTGATTTATTTTCATCGAGAAAAGACACTATTTTATCCCGCAAATATTTTCAAATAGTTTAACAATCACGGACGTTAGGACTAATTGGGCGATAATTACTTGCGAGGCTCTTACCCCCTTTTCTTGAATATCGGTGTAACATTAGAAATTTTTCCACATAATAGGAACATTTTTTCACATAGCGATTTATGAAAATAATCTTTAATGGGAGCGAAAGTTGACTGTGACATTCGCGAAGTAGTCGCGGCGAGATTTCGTCCCCCCCCACGGATTTTGCTGGGTCAAGTTTCAGCAAATACTTTGATATTTCGGTCTACTGTTATCTCTCTATTTCCAGTCTATCCCTTTCGAGTCCTGCATACATGTTTACTGGTTCTGGTAATGGAGTTTGTCTTCTTTAATAAATACCGCATTAAAGTATTCATTTAGTACGAAAAGCATACTCTTAAATTTTTATTTACCAAGATATTATTATTATCTTTCAGGGTCCAATACTTGTTTTGACGTTTTTCTTACTTCGAACGTATTGAAAGAACCTTTTCGGGTTGATTGGATTCCTTTGCAATTTTTTCTTTATTTCTCGCGCTTTTTAGACTTAATTAGCCTTTGCAGCGACGTTTGACGTCATTGTATTCTCTAGAATCGCAGTCTGCATTTGATCGTTTGTAAACTTTATACGCTCGGCGCTTTCTGCCAATGATTTGTTGGATCTCATTATTCATCCAACTGGGTCTGTTTATGTTATTCAAACGTTTTCTTACCATGGGAACATGTTTTTCCACCACCGATTGGAGTTATTAGTGAATACATTACACATGTTTTCGGCGTTATTACCATTTAGTAGGTCAATCCATTCAAAATTCGCTTAGTACCCTGCTGATCTTCGTGAAATCTGCTTTATTATAATTTGGGACTAATAACAGGAGGAGGAAGAGGAGGAGGAGGAGGAGGAGAAGGAGGAGGAGGGAAAAAAGGAAGTAGAAAAGGAAGTCGAGGAGGAAAATGAATAACAACAACACTAACCACAATTACTACTACTGCCACTGCTACTACTACTACTACACCAATACATACTACTTTCTACTACTACTTTAACTATACAATAACAATAATAATAACAGCAATAACTATGAAAAACAAGGAAGAAAATGATGGTGATTATGGTGGTGGCGGGAAAAAAAAAAAGAGGAAGTCGGAGAAAAACAAAACTAAAAGTAACAATAGTAGAGCAAAAGTAGTATAGTAGTAGTAGTAGTAGTAGTAGTAGTAGTAGTAGTAGTAGTAGTAGTTTGTAGTAGTAGTAGTAGTAGTAGTAGTAGTTTAGTAGTAGAGTTGTAGTAGTAGTAGAGTAGTAGTAGTAGTAGTAGTACAAGTAGTAGTAGTAGTAGTAAGTAGTAGTAGTAGTAGTAGAAGTAGTAGTGTAGTAGTAGTAGTAGTAGTAGTAGTAGTAGTAGTAGTAGTAGTAGTAGTGTTTAGTAGTAGTAGTAGTAGTAGTAGTAGTAGTAGTTAGTAGTAGAGTGTAGCAGAGGCAGTAGTAATATATGTAGTAGTAATAAAAAAATATAAATAGCCTAAGGGTTATAGCTCAACGAAAGAAAAAAATCATACAATATAACAAAACAAGACATTTAAAACTCTACCATCACAACCACAACTATAAAAAACAACAACAACAAATACAACACCACAATCAAAAAATATCAAAAACAACATAGTCATACCATTTACACCTTTAACAATAACAACAGACCACATTACACCTTTAACAAAAACAACAGAACCCCCGTACACCCTTAACAATAACAACAGACACACTTTACACCTTAAACAATAACAACAGCACACTTTAACCCTTAACAATAACAACAGACCACAGTTACACCCTTAACAATAACAACAGACCCCACATTCAAACCCTTTAACAAAAACAACAGACACCATTTACCCCCTTAACAAAAACAACAGACACACAGTACACCCTAACAATAACAACAGAACACAGTTCACCTTTAAAAAAAATAAAAACAGACACACAGTTCACCCTTAACAACTTGAGACCCAGAACAAATTTCCAGAAATTTTGGGCCCCATTAGCGATTTTAGGAATAAAAAATTTTTTATAGATATGACCGTTTTAGTATCCGTGCCATAGTTAATTTGGTTTTCGTACTTTTCGTAATTTTTATGGCAACAACAGACAATTTCATATAGCAAAAGAAAGATGGGCCCCTAAAGGGGTTAACAACAACGCAGCAACAATAACTACCACCCCACAAACAGGCGTGGACCATGGGGGGGTGGTTAGAAGTGGAGGAATGAGATCAAAAAGGATAAGGAATGGATAAAGGGTTTTGAAAGGCGTATCATAAGCATTAACCCCTACACAACTAACTATACTACTACTATACTACTAAATACTGCTACTACTTACTACCACTATTCCACTACCCCTACACTATACTACTACTATTTCTGCTACTATACTACTACTACTACCACTACCACTATATATACTATACCCCTACTACACTACTTCACTATATCTACTACTTTCTATACTACTAACTATACTATACTACACTACTATAATACCACTACTATAACCCCCTACCCCTATACTTTTTTCTAATTACACACTAAACTACACTACTACTCTCCACTACTTAACTACTTCTACTACTATAAACACTCCAAAAAATACTATACTATCTACACTACACTATACTACCACACTATTTCTATATAACCCAAAACAACAACTACACTACTCTTCTATATACTATACTCCCCCTTTCCTCGGAGGATCCCAGGGTGGTGAGGGCGTGTTGCAGGTGGGGCGGGTTTCCCCTTCGTGTGTGGCCGCCCCCGATCAGGAAGAACAGCAGGACAGCAGCGTGACCCCCCCCATCACGCAGCAGGAACCCGCTTGCGTGAGAGAGAGAGAGAGAAGAGGAGAGAGAGGGGGAAAAGGAGAGAGAGAGAAGAGAGAGAGAGAGAAGGAGGAGAGAGGAGAGAGAGAGAGAGAATTATAAAAAAATCGAAAATAAAATTTCAGAAACAAAAAAAAGCAGCGATAACAAAAAAAAAATAATTAAAAAAAAATAAAATAAAATTAAAAAAATAATGAAAAAACAAAAAAAAAGTATTCCCAAAAAAACAATTAAAAAAAAAAAATTAAAAAAAAAAGAAAAAAAAATAAAAAAAAATATTAAAACANTTCATTTGGGCTGTGTAGGCCCTCTTATGGCACTATTTGGATGCTAAATCGGCCTGCTTGTGGCACGATACAGTTGCTGTGTTGGCCCGCTTATGGCACGATTTAGATGCTATGTCGGCCCGTTTGTGGCTCAGTAGTGGCAATATTTTGGTTACGGATTGCCGACACAGATCTGACACAGAAACGTAACGTAACCGACACAGGCCCGGGGTGCAAACATGAACGCACAAGTTGTCGGTCCGCAGCCAGGCCGATAACTTCATTACGGTTTGCCGACTCAATGCCAATATGTCGTTTGTGATTTACCGACACTGATTTGATGCCGGCCCGTAATGACAATGTTTGCTGGGATGAGTATTAAAGTACATTTTTTGCATAGCCATCTTGCCAACTTTCCGGAAAATCTTGGTGCTGCTAGCGACGAGCAAGGTGAACGATTTCACCAAGATTTGAAGGTTATGGAAGAACGTTACCAGGGTAGATGGGATGTGCATATGATGGCTGACTATTGTTGGAGCATCAAACGCGATAGTCCTCAAGTTGAACACTCCAGACAAAGCTACAAACGTAAATTTTTACCTTAACCTGCACACAATTATAGCCTTATCCTTTCTAAAAACATGATAATGTTAAATAAACATTCTATGCATATCTATTTCTTTCATTTTTCATTGTATGTTAACATTTGCAACTTTTTATAAAATAAGCACTGTTACTGTTAGGTAGGTAATTTTCATATTTTTTAAGAAAACGAAAATCCTACAGTTCAAAAACTTGACGTGATAGAGAAAAACTGAGATCAGTTTTGGATTCAGCACCCAAAAATTACTTAATAACAAGTGTCAGACCTAACTCAACAAAGATTTGTTCCCCAGTGTTATTAATAGCCCGGCCCCGCGTGCAGCTTCCTAGGGGTTCCGAGACGAGCCCTGCAGCGATGCGACTCGGGGCATTTTTAGAATAGTCCACGATAAAAAATAGTCGTTTTCTCGTCGTTTTCTCGAGGTACTGCACCTAAAGCCCCGGTCACACATTCCATAATCGAACCACGATAGCGCCACCAATTTGATTAATGACGCTATCGTTTAATTTGACCACGATAAACGCAGACCACGATAGCCTCACAACAATGTCACGCTTCCTGTACGTATGTGTCATGATGGTCGTAAGATGGTCACGATGAGATGGTCATGACAGCTGTAAGACTACATCACGAATGGAAAATCAACGGTCATTTTGTCGTCACGATAGAGCTACGATAACCACGACTGTGCCATGACGGTGCCATGAACGTACCACGATAGCGTTAAGAGCCTCACACGTGGGTGGATGTTGCCATGGTAATGGAGAAGGAAGATAAAGATGGGAGAAACCCGGGTTGGGTACGTGTTGGTGATAGAGAAGGGGGGGAAACGGGGGAGGGGGTTGTAATAAAGAAGGGGTGTTGGTGGGGAAACGGGGAGGAGGAGGGTTGGGGATGGAGAAGGCGTTGTGGTGTTGATGGGGATATGTGTGGTTACAAAGGGGTGGGTGGCATATTCACGTGTTTAGGGAGTAGGGGGGTAGGAAGAAGGGGGAGGGTGGTGTCACCGCGTGATGGGAGTAGGGAGGTAGGGAGACGAGGGGGGGTGTCACCGCGTGGTGAGGGAGTATGGGGGTAGAGAGACGAGAGGGGGTGTCACCATGAGGTGAGGGAGGAGGGGGTAGGTAGTAGAGGGAGGGTGGAGGTGAATGAGAAAGGGGGGGAAGGGGGTGGGAAAAAGGGGGGGAAGGTAGGGATGACAGCGCGCGTAACGGTTTCTTATCGTCACGATAGACATATGACAATCACGGTAGTGTCACGAAGCTGCTAGATAGATAACGATAGCGTCACGATAGACTTACGATTGCGATGCGTTGGGTACAAACATCGGGGAGCTTCCCGATTTTTTAGTGCACGCACTAACTTTTCGTGGCCTCGGCCGAGCGCGTCACGAGCGTCACGATCGGTCACGATGGACCCATAACCAGGACCATGACGGCGCTGCGCATTGCATTGTTGGCGCGTTCGTGGTTCGATTATGGAATGTGTGACCGGGGCTTAACGTCACTAAGCTGCGCGCGGTTTAACCTAGTACTCTATTAATCCTGATCGTGACAACGTGACCCAACGAGCGTGAACTCAAACGAATGATATTCATTATTATCATTGAACGAGCTCGTGACGCGCTCGGCCGAGGCCACAAAAAGTTAGTGCATGCACTAAAATATCGGGAAGTTCCCCGATTTTTGTACCCAACGCCCCCCTCACACATTCCATAATCGAACCACGATAGCGCCACTAATTTGATTATTGGCGCTATCGTGAAATTTGACAACGATAAACGCAGACCACGATAGCCTCACAACAATGTCACGCTGACTGTAAGTATGTGTCATGACGGTCGTAAGATGGTCACGGTGGAGTCATGATAGCTGTAAGACTAAAGGCCGGTTCCCACTAGTCCGCTTCTACGGCCGCCGTTGCCGTACACCGTCCAACAATGACGTCATAAAAAAGTCGACCGCACCGCCGTACGTAGCGCTGTACGGCTGCCGTACAAAGTTAAAATCAAGTCATCTCTCCCGCTCAGCGGTGTCCGCTCGAGCGGAGGTGCAAACTGTGCTCGATTACCACTACAACCACTCAAGCGGTGATGATGGTGACGTCATTGTTGGGCGGTGTACGGCAACGGCGGCCGTACAAGCGGGCTAGTGGGAACTGGCCAAAAGTCACGAATGGTAAAATAACGGTCATTTTGTCGTCACGATAAAGCCACGATAACCACGATAGTGCCATGACAGTGCCATGAACGTATCACGATAGCGTCAATATAGGCTACAACGTAAAAAATATATCTATAATAATATAAGCGAAAGTGTGTGTATGTGTGTCTGTGTGTGTGTGTGTGTGTGTGTGTGTGTGTGTGTGTGTGTGTGTGTGCTATAGGTTCCGCCGCCCGTGGCGCAATCCCATCATATGGCACAGTTTTGGAACCAGGTTAACCAGGGGAAGGTTTTAAGGCTATTTTGGTGATGATCCATCACTTTTTTTTTTTTTTTTTAGCAGCCTATTAGCGAGAATTATGAAAAAAAAGTGGGTTGCGAGAATTGAGGAAACCTTGATGCATGGTGATGGTGGGGTGATGGGTAATGGGTGTGGGGTGATGGGTGAGTGAATGGGTGAGGGGTGATGGGATGGGGGTGATGGGTGATGGGTGAGGGAATAGGGGGGGGGTGATGGGTAATGGGTGAGTGAATGGGTGTGTGGTGATGGGTAATGGGTGAGTGAATGGGTGGGGGGTGATGGGTAATGGGTGAGTGAATGGGTGGGGGATGATGGGTAATGGGTGAATGAATGGGTTGGGGGTGATGTGAATGGGTTGGCGTTAATACATACATTTCTACATCCATGATTTCAGGAAAGTTAGAAGGGGCTATCTGGAGAGTCTGTGTTTGGTGGGCCGAAGGCCCACCAATAGCCCTCCGCAGGAGTTAGCCAAAAAGTCCGCCCGGAGGGCGGCTTTGCGGCTAGTATATAAATAAAATAATAAGAATTTATATAGTATATATATATATGTATATATATATATATATATATATATATATATATATATATATATATATATATATATATATATATATATACACAGAAAATCAATCATCCTACATATTTCCTCCCACTCATGTTAAACGGGCATTCCAGAAGACCCAAAATTTAAGAAATAGAAAATAGTAGTAGAGGGACGGCTCAGAAACATATGTACAAGTCATCCATCAGTCACTCACACATGTTCCTTCCACCCCTTGGCAGTGCAGGACAGTGCACTTTTCATGAAAAAAGTCAGTAGCATGCAAAGAAACAATTAATTACAACCTACCTCAAAGTCGGTCACACTACGCCGGAGGTGATGATTCGTCATGTATAGTTACACTGTAAACATATAGCGTATTTTCGCGACCGCTCTGGCCCGGTCTGGACTGGGCTAGTCCCGGGCGGTCACTGTTTTTGCGAGGCAGTCTAGAACGGTTCAGCCCAGTCCAGTCCGGTCCGGCCCACATACCAGGACCACCTTGGACCAGTGTGGGGAGAACTGGCGCATGCGCACTACAGTCAGCGGGGAAGGCGACCAGGAGCTTCTCGTGCTCCTGATAAGACATGAAACACCATGATGGCCGACCATAAGACTAAAGTATCACAGGCGTGGTAGTTGTAAAGTCTTCAGCACAGGTTAAAAGGCGGACGACAAAAAGGATATTGACAAGATGGACGCCTGCCGCCTCCACAGTTCAGTTCAGTACCGCCCACTCGATCCCCTAGCCAATAGGAACGACGAATGGGACGGGGCTAGTCTCGATGTATTTTCGCGACCATCAGTCCACCCTGACCCGGTCCGGACTGGACTGAACCAGGGCGGTGAACGTCACGAAAATGCGCTAATAGTCTTAAATGTCAAACAAGAGAAGTTTAATGAATGTTGTTTTAAGACAGCGAAAAAAAAAAAAATTCCCTGATGCGAAAAATAATGTAGGCA
The DNA here is from genome assembly GCA_016584305.1 of Chionoecetes opilio. Classification (NCBI taxonomy): domain Eukaryota; kingdom Metazoa; phylum Arthropoda; class Malacostraca; order Decapoda; family Majidae; genus Chionoecetes; species Chionoecetes opilio. The sequence continues at coordinate 20,655 of JACEEZ010007572.1, forward strand.
ATATAGGGTTAAATCAATGACTCACTTCAAAAGTTGTGTAGGCTTAGCAGGTGGCACATCAGACAGACGCGAGGAACGACGTACAAGGGAGCTCATGAAATGTCTGAACTTCACCCCTGAGAGGTCCGACCAATATTTTTCAAGAAGTCTGCCTTCTTACCTGGAAAAATAACCAGTCAGCCTCCACCATGGAAACATTCAACAGAAAGTTGGGTGAAGCTTTGCACAACACACCCGTGCTATCACACCAAACATGTCCCCACGTTACAAATAACAACAGCCATGATTTCCCTTATATCATGGGCAGAGAAGAGAATATAGAGACAGTCAAACTGATAACAAGATCACTAATAGAATACCATAACTTACCTCAGTACAGCAGGATGAAGGCAGCGCATGAGTGGCGTGTCGTCTCTTCAAGGCCGCGGCCCGCAGCAGCCTACTGGGTACTACTTGTCTACCCTACGGGAGCCTTCCGCCGTCCGCGCTGCACGTAAAGCCCCGTCCACACTACCACTCACCACCGTCGGCGCTTGCCGTCGGTGCTTGCCGACGGGAAGCGCCGTTGCCAGGGTTGTGTCCACACGAACGGTTTTGTTCGGCGGTCAGCGCGCTTCCTGATTTCAAAGTGAGAGTCATGTTTTCTGCATATCGTGTACTCTCACTCGAGATTATGAAATAACCACAGGAGGTTTAGAAAAACTGACCCAACTATCATCTTCATGACACATTTCTGCATATCATAAGCAAGAAAAATATACGAAAACATTTTTGTGTATTCTAAAAAATATAGCAAAAAGAAATAGTGTATAAACATTTTTCTCACTTTTTTGTCTTCAACTCGCTGCAATTTCCCGACCATTTCTCCCATTTAATTTTTGATCACATACTCGTAATCAGCTGACTTTCTTGGTTCTGATGGTATACGGTACATAGCAATGCAAAAATATCTAGATAGTGAAAACTGCCGATAACTTGAAGCATGTGTTTGGCGCTGACCCGTGAGTGACGGGCATGCCCGCCCAATATTAAACCTGCTGAATGTTGGCGGGCAGCGCCGACGGTTACATTTTGCTCGTCGGCACGTGTCCACACTGCCACTTTTGAATGACGAACACTGTTCGACGGCAAGCGCCGACGGTGGTGAGTGGTAGTGTGGACGGGGCTTTAGGGCTTCAACATTATCTATTCCTCCACAAAAAGTTTGAACTTGTTATCGTCAATTTTCAGCCTGACATGATTGTTCAGATTGCTATATAATATAAAATGTCGAATCTATTGTAGTCTTGTCATAAAAATATAATGAAAGTCGACATAAATCGCTTACCGTAGATAACAGTGAAGTCGCCAGTTCTACGTTTCTTTGTTATTTACAGACGTGTGGTGGCGTTAATACTTACATTTGTACATCCATGATTTCAGGAAAGTTAGAAGGGGCTATCTGGAGAGTCTGTGTCATTTTGTGTCTTCATCTGTGTCATATTAGGGCTATAAATGAACAAATGACAAAAATAAAACCGCGTGGCGACCTCACTATACCTACTACAGTAAAGTCGCCAGCTAGTATTTTAGCCCAACAGTTGAGTCGCCACTCTGGGGAATTCAGGGAAATTAGAGGTAAAGTAAAACAAGTCTCTATATATATTAGCTGCGGAAGATGCTTGGATATAAAAATTCCTCTGCCAACGTGAAAATAAATTATATTCAAGTTTCAAAGATCTGGCAAGTCTGCGTCCTGTCGCCCAAAAAGCTACTGTTTACTGTCTGTCATCGCGCGAAGAAAAACGTGAGAAACAAAATGCGCAACAGTTATATTTGCAGATACAAAGCATAAAACAACGCTGAA
>JACEEZ010007572.1:25000-31520 GCA_016584305.1 Chionoecetes opilio
CACACTCCCTCTCACGCAGTCTCTCACGCAGTCTCTCTTCTCTCTCTCTCTCTCTCTCTCTCTCTCTCTCTCCTCTCTCTCTCCTCTCTCTCTCTCTCTCTCTCTCTCTCTCTCTCTCTCTCTCTCTCTCTCTCTCTCTCTCTTTATCTCATCCTCTCACTGATTCACACACTCTCTCTCTCTCTCTCTCTCTCATACTTCATAACAATAACTTTGAAGATACTGACTATATTAATTACTCTTTCTTTCAGTGTAAGTAGCCATTACACATTTTTACCCTTACCGTAGATAACACTATAGTTGCCAGTCACTTGTCACTGCACTAATGTCGCCAGGCACAATATACAACGAATTTTAGCATCACTACAGACTTTTAAGTGCCACTGAAGACATGTATTGTGATGTACATAATATAAACTACTGTGCATGCGTCTTCAGTGGCACATAAAACGTCTGTAGTGATACTAGAATTCGTAATATATTGTGCCTGGCGACATTAGTGGAGTGGCAAGTGACTGGCGACTATAGTGTTATCTACGGTAGAAAACAAGACCCCACCTTAACACCACATGGCACTAACAACAATTACATTTCCCTTTTCAGCTTTTGGTCTATCGAAATAAACAAAACCCAAAGAAGCGTTCCTATTGGCCGAGTCTTCCCCTTACTCGCACGCTGATTGGTTGGTTGCCTCCCCCCCTCCCTCCCCCTCCTCCCCTCTTCTTAATATAGAGCCTGTGATCGGCCGAATGTTGCTATTCAGTCCTCGCTAAGGTAGAGGTGAGTACGGAAGGGATATTCTGTTGCAGTAGTAGTTGTAGTGGTGGTTCAAGTAGTAGTTGTTGTACCGTAGATAACACTTTAGTCGCCACCTGCACTAATGTCGCCAGCCGCCAAATATTACGAATTATAGCCTCACTACTGACGTGTCTATGTCACTGAAGATGATACACAGTAGTTTATATCATGACTGTATAATCTACCCTGTTTCAGCGTTGTTTTATGCTTTGTATCTGCAAGTATATATGGTTTCAAATTTCACTACGCGTTTTATTTCTTCGGGCGACGACGACGGCGGGAGGACACTCAGAACATAAACACTAGCTGGCGATCTTAGTGTAGGTCGCCACTCTTGTGATATTTTCGTAATTTGTTCATTTATAGCAGGGTTCGGCAACCTTTTCAGTGTGAGGGCCAAAGAAAGCTTCTAGGAATAGCATGCGGGCCGGAGTGCCAAAGAGAACCCAAAAGTGACAGTGTACAAATTTTTTATAGAAAAGCAGGCAAACCAGTGACTAGATTACAAGACATTTATTGACATACATGCAAATCAGTGACTGCAGAAAAAAGTTTGTGACAATATACAAAATTTTTGTAGAAAAGCAGGCAAACCAGTCACTAGATTTGTACTAGAAATTTATTGAAAAACATGCAAATCAGTGACTGCAGATAACAATTTTATCAAGAGACATGCAAATTAGTGGGATGGTTGGTGCTGTTTGCCATGGAGAAGTGATTCAATGTCTGGATCGATTGATGAGGTAGACAAGAGCAGAATGTCATTGAGGTGGCGGTCACTTAGCTGGGAGCGAATGCGAGACTTTGTATATTTCATTTTTGAAAAGAGTTGTTCACAACAGTAAGTGCTGCCAAACATGGCAACGATGCGTTTTACATGCTCAATGTAATTTGGAAATTTGTTAGAAGGGAGGACGCGGTCACAGAAGGAGGACAGTGGAGAAGCGGTACGGTACTTTGCCTTCAGTTCGTCATTACACTGAAGCTCCACCAACTCCATCTGCAGGGGGGCAGGGGCTTCGTCCACAGGGAAGTCAAAGGGGGAGGTGAACAGCTTGAAGCCCGGAGCCAGTGGCCTGACACCTGTGAAACGGGAGGCAAATTCCTCCCGCAAAGCAAGGCATGTAGTACGGTACGGTACGGTAATATTTTTCGTAATTCGTACCTTAGATAAATACAGTACCGTAATTCCGTAACGTACCTGAATATTTGTATCGTACCGTACTGGTACGATTAATTTTCGTACCGTAATTTCGATCTATTTTTCGTACCCAAAAATATTTGACTTTCATAAACAAAATCAATAATTGACATAATTACTAATCATTTTCCATTGTGATTAATATACGTTAAATTTAGAAACACGTTAATTTAGAAGTAATTATAAGGAAAATATGAAAAAGAACGCTACCATGCATTGAGACCATAAGTTGATATTGTTGTTATTATTGTTATTTTGTTGTTATTGTTATTAGTAGTAGTAGTAGCTAGTAGTGATAATAACAATAATAATAGGTAATAATGATGATGATGATAATAATAACTAACACATGACAAAATCTAGGAAATACGCATCTCTCTCTCTCTCTCTCTCTCTCTCTCTCTCTCTCTCTCTCTCTCTCTCTCTCTCTCTCTCTCTCTCTCTCTCTCTCTCTCTCTCTCGATAAGATAGTGCAGGTTATCGCCGGCATCTTCCTAAAGAGTATAAAGCCGCGGTCACATGAGCAATTTTTCCGTCAATATTCAGGCTGCAATTATTCAGCAAAGGCAACACCTTGCCGTGTTTTGTTCACACGGATTTTCAGAGGTAGCAATAATTTGAATGGCAATTTTGGCTTCTCAAGATGTATCTGAAGAAGTGTCTTTGGAAAAATAGGGAGAAATAGGGAGAAACTGGTTCACAAATAGGGTGGTGAATGATTGAAATGGATTCTTGTGTATGGCAAGTGCGTCAGACATCAAACATCAAACATTCAACATCAAAGTGATCAATAATAAGTTGGTATCCCCTAAAAATTTTAGTTATTAATAGACCGTCAACAAAGAAAATGTATACCAGCCATAACTCATTTAAATTTTTCTTGGTGTTTTGTATCCTTCAAATTGCTTAAAAACACGTACAAGAGTGTACAGGGCTTCACAATTCGTCTTGTAATCGGTTCTTGCCACTATGTACCGTAGATAACAGTGAAGTCGCCACCTACAGTGAAGTCGCCAGGCGCCAAATATTACGAATTATAGCATCACTACTGATTTTTATGTGCCACTGAAGATGTTACACAGTAGTTTATATCATGCCTGTATAATCTACCATGTTTCAGCGTTGTTTTATGCCTTGTATCTGCAAATATAACTGTTGCGCATTTTGCTTCTCACGTTTTTCTTCGCGCGATGACAGACAGTAAACAGTAGCTTTTCGGGCGACAGGGCGACAGGACTTGCCAGATCTTTCAAACTTTAATAGAATTTATTTTCACGTTGGCAGAGGAATTTTTATATATCCAAGCATATTCCGCAGCTAATATATATAGACTTGTTTTACTTTACCTCTAATTTCCCTGAATTCCCCAGAGTGGCGACTCAACTGTTGGGTTAAAATACTAGCTGGCGACTTTACTGTAGTAGGTATAGTGAGGTCGCCACTCGGTTTTAATAATAATATAAGCGAAAGTGTGTCTGTCTGTCTGTGTGTGTGTGTGTGTGTGTGTGTGTGTGGTATAGGTTCCGCCCCCCGTGGCGCAATCACCTCATATGGCACATTTTTGGAAGTAGGTCGACCAGGGGAAGGTTTTAAGCTCACTTATGAGATGATCCGATCACCTTTTTTTTTTTTTTTTTTTTTTTAGCAGCCTATTAAAAAAAAGTGGGTTGCGAGAATTGAGGAAACCTTGATGTAGGGTGATGGGTAATGGGTGAGTGAATGGGTGGGGTGATGGGTAATGGGTGTGGGGTGATGGGTGAGTGAATGGGTGGGGGGTGATGGGTTGGGGGTGATGGGTGAGGGAACAGGTGGGGGGTGATGGGTAATGGGTGAGTGAATGGGTGTGTGGTGATGTGTAATGGGTGAGTGAATGGGTGGGGGATGATGGGTAATGGGTGAGTGAATGGGTGGGGGTTGATGGGTAATGGGTGAGTGAATGGGTAGGGGGAATACATACATTTCTACATCCATGATTTCAGGAAAGTTAAAAGGGGCTATCTGGAGAGTCTGTGTTTGGTGGGCCGAAGGCCCACCAAACACAGATGGTGGGCCTGTGGGCCGAAGGCCCACCAATAGCCCTCCGCAGGAGCTAGCCAAAAAGTCCGCCCGGAGGGCGGCTTTGCGGCTAGTTGAAAATAAATGTCAAATAATATGCGTTTGTGGTGGGAATATTGCAGCAATATGTCTTGCGGAAAGACCGACACGTTAAGTCTTCAGAAATTGTCATTAGAACTCGCAATTATATCCGAGTTTGGGCCGCGTTTGCATTGCCGGGTGTAATATTTCCAGAAAAATTGTCCGGCTGACCGCGCCTTAAGGCATGATGCTATCTGTTCCTAATGCCAAACTGTTTCTCCGTCATCAGTTATAACCATACATACATACATACATACATAGCTACATACATACATACATGATACATACTGTCATAGACCACTGTATACCTGGACTGCACACGCGACAATGTTTAGAATTGCGGGGCTGCATAGGGGCCTGCGGGGTCGCCCGACAAAGAGATATAGTGGTCTATTGACTATCATATAGACTGGTTTATCAGTATATATGATATATTGTAATCTTCGTAAATGTTTGTTCTATAATATTATCAAATAAAAAACAGTAAAACACGCCAAAGAAATGCCATTTCGAGACTATGAAGAAATATGCATGAACTTAATATTCACTTAACTCCTCGCCATTTAAAACTTTTCGAGTCAACTTTTATCAAGAAGGGTATCAATAGAAGCGCAATTTTATTAGCTTTCCATTGCTATATTTCGTTATCTGATAAATTAATTAGAACCATGCATAAATTAGCGTTAAATAAATATATAAAATTATCAATCGGGTAATTTTCCCGATTGATGATGTTATTTATTTACTTATATATTTCGTATTCTGATAAATGAATTAGCACCATGTATACATTAGCGTTGACTGAACAAATAACCTCATCAATCGGGAAAATTACCCGATTGATGATTTTATTTATTTAGTTAACGCTAATTTATGCATGGGGGTAATTAATGTATCAGACAACGAAATATAGCAATGGAAAGCTAATAAAACTGCGCTTCTATTGATACCCTTCATGACAATAGTTGACTCGCAAAGTTTTAAATGGCGAAGAGTTAAGTGAATATGCATATTTAAGTTCATGCATATTTCTTCAGAGTCTCGTAATGGCATTTCTTTAGCGTGTTTTACTGTTTTTTATTTGATAATATTATAGAACAAACATTTACGAAGATTACAGTATATCATATATACTGATAAACCAGTCTATACGACTTTATTTCTCATTATACGTCAATACGTTTATTTATTACTCATTGAAACTCTAATGCCACGTTCGGGGTCTGTATTGAGTTAATAAACCTTTAAACCTTTAAACCTAAACCTTTAAACACACACACACACACACACACAGACACACACACACACACACACACTTCAGCAATCTCTGTTCCAAATATCCATCACTGTTTAGTTAGTTATTTATCTATTTACTTTTTTGCTACGGTAAGAGTCATCAAAATCATTATTAATACTACATAATTATATAAACCAAAAAAACGATTTAATACCAAGAAATATACGCTAGGATTAACTGAACACATAACTATACTCATTACCGTTATTACTATTGCTATTATTATATTATTATTATTATTATTATTATTATTATTATTATTATTATTATTGTTGTTGTTGTTGTTATTACACGGCGGGTTGGAATGAAAAGAAAATACTCCCTTTACTTATCCCTTATATCTTATCATCATTACAAACACGTTCTTATCTCCCACTACGTTTTCTTCACTGATTAGATAACATCAAGACAAAGCCTTCTTGACCCGAGTGATAATATTTTACGCTGAAAGATAATAGAGAGATAGAAGGAAGATAGCATTACTATAACATTTGGTTCTCTTATTAATAGCATTGTAGTAGTAGTAGTAGTAGTAGTAGTAGTAGTAGTAGTAGTAGTAGTAGTAGTAGTAGTAGTAGTAGTAAAAGTTAAAGTGCACCAGATTGATGTATTTAAATATATAAGGCGTGCACGGTTTCTAATGTATTCATGTGGTAGCCAGTCAGAACGTCCACGGGTGCAAACGTCCATGGTTCAGAATGACCATAACGTCCACGTGTCCACGGGTTAGGTTTGTAACCATTATTGGCTTGGGTCGTAGATAACAAACAATTACTTATACTTAAGATGTATATTAATAATTCCATATTAAAGCGATGTCGGACACATTCCTTTGGAGGTAGTAGGGGAGGCAACAGACGGACAAGCGAGCTATCTACCTCAGGGACCGTACCTCAGGGACCTGTACGAGCTCAGGGAGTTGCCTGTGGGATTTGACTGCTCCTACAAGTCCTGTCTTGTCGGCGACCCTACCTAAGGGACCTACCTCAGGGAATACACGTTGACAGGACTTTGGCCTCTGTGACCTTGGTCTCTCACACGCGTACCCCTGACCCCTCTAAACATCGTGCAATCGGACGTCTCGTCTA
>JACEEZ010007572.1:31698-43220 GCA_016584305.1 Chionoecetes opilio
AGCTGGTTTTTTCAATCTGTACCGGGAAAGTGGTACATAACTTGAATATGATGAGTAGAGGCAGGGCAGGAACTGGAACATGAGATGAGCGAGTGGCGGTGGGTAGCGTCGGTTGTGGTAGTCGTGGCACGAGCGGCAGGCTCAGAGGAGTGGTGTGGTCAACACGTGTTCTGAGGTCTGTGTATGTCTACCGAGTGTCTCTTAAAGATACGTGCATGGGTATGAGGAATAATTACCAACTTGTAGATAGAAGATGAATATATTTCTCAGCAGAAGTGGAGTACAGGAACAGTGGAATATGTTGGGCGTGGGCGTGGGCGTGGGCGGCACACGTGGCCGCCCACGACGAGACGAAGCCGTATGCGTGACCTATGAGTGAAGAGTGAGTGTCGAGTTGAGTGTGGTCTCCGGGCAGACGCGTCAACCACCTTTATAGACAGTTCAAGGAGCGCGGAGAAAAGACACCTGGCTAATGGGGGCGTGACTAATAGGAAAATTTCTCTAAACAGCTGCCTAGTCGGTGAGATCAAAAGAATATAGAAAGAAGGTGCTAAGACAGTAATTGGAGAGAGGACACCTACAGTACAGTACATGTGTGTGTGTTGGAATCACACGGAACACAAAGGGTTGGAATCACACGTAACACAAAGGGTTGGAATCACACGGAACACAAAGGGTTGGAATCACACGGAACACAAAGGGTTGGAATCACACGGAACACAAAGGGTTGGAATCACACGGAACACAAAGGGTTGGAATCACACGGAACACAAAGGGTTAGAATCACACGGAACACAAAGGGTTGGAATCACACGGAACACACAAGGGTTGGAATCACACGGAACACAAAGGGTTGGAATCACACGGAACACAAAGGGTTGGAATCACACGGAACACAAAGGGTTGGAATCACACGGAACACAAAGGGTTGGAATCACACGGAACACAAAGGGTTGGAATCACACGGAACGTGGTCTACCCCGAGGCACTTTGACCAGTGACCAACGACAGCAACAACACGATTGGAGTTTGCAATCACATGTTGTCTAATATATACTACTACTACAAACATCCATACATGGGTCGGAAGGGCCCACAAGACTTGTCATTACTATAACATTTGGTTCTCTTATTAATAGCATTGTAGTAGTAATGGTAGTAGTGATTGAAGTAGTAGTAGTAGTAGTAGTAGGAGGAGAATAATAGCGGTAGTAGTAGTAGTAGTAAAAGTTAAAGTGCACCAGATTGATGTATTTAACTATATAAGGCGTGCACGGTTTCTGATGTATTTATGTTCATTACACCCAAAGGCTAGAAACGGCACTGGCGCTCTCTCTCTCTCTCCCCCTTCTCTCTCCCCTTCATTCTCGTCCCTCTCCTCTCCTCTCTCTCTCTCTCTCTCTCCTCTCATACCTATGTGTTGACAAAAATTTGGGGGTCCACTGGTATGGGGGTTTTTTAGGGACTGGTCAACGTTACTTGAATGAAAATTTTTTTGGGGGGTTTGATTTGAAAAAAAGTTAACAATTTAAAATGGAGGTTTTAAACTTAGTTTTCCCCGGGGAAACCCCCACTATATGTTATATTTTTGACCCCTTCTCACTACGGAGAGTACTGACGGGGGATATTTTAAAGGGGGAAAAGGGAAAATTTAGGTTTGGGTTTTAAAGGGGAATTTTCCTGTCACCAGCCCGGGCCCAAGTATTCACTAAATTCTCCCGGGGAAACTTTTGTTTAAATTTATTAATATTATTTTTTGATCTTGGTATCGTGAAGGGTACGGGGAAATTATACCGAGTAAAGGCTTGGCCCTTTTTTGGGAAGTGTGAGGAATTATTTTCCCCCCTCGAATAACCCCTGGGTTTTTTATAATAACACAAAAACTAATTTTTAAATGATACCTATTTTTTTCATAGTGACAGGGTAATTTCCCCTCACTTGGATCCTATTCAACATATAAGGTTAACACATACCGAAAAAACTCTATTTCGGAAAAAAGAAAAGCAATTTTTTTTACCCCGACGTAGGAGCCCTTTTTTTAAGTGGTAAGAAAGCTCTTTTGAGCAAAAAATTTTCCTCACTGGATCCTATTTAGTCAAATTGGGCCCCACCCCAGGTAACATACCACTTAATATTTAAAATCACCATTGGGAAAATAGGGATCTAGTAAGAAAGAATAGGCAGACAGTGTTTGGATGTGTGTTTTCAGTAAAACATGTTTGGGCCCTGGAGGGGAAAAAGAGCCCCGCCCTTTAAAAGGGAAAGCGGGAAAAACAATTTCGGTTTTAAAAACACTTTTTAAAGGGTGGGGGGAACTCTATGCCTTTTTGTGACACTGAACTGTAAACCCATTATTTATTAGAAATTAATAGATTAAAATACTACGGGAGAAAAACACCGGTTTAGGAGCAGATGTCTTACCTAAAAGGGACCCCGGAGAGAACAATGATCGTTAAAAACACTTATAAGGATGGGCGGGGAATCTATGCCCTTTGTGACACTGAACTGTACCTATTATTTTTAAAAGAAATTTTATAGATATAAATTTTAAATAAAGGGGGAAAAAAAAACCGGGGTGAGGAGCAGATGTCTTACCTTCGGGGCGCGGAGAGAACAATGACTCGTCTTGGCCTTTGTGGGCTTTTCCCCCCCCAAAAAAAGGACTTGTTTGGAAAGTCCCACCGTGAAACCCCAATGAACAACTTTTTAACCCGAACAAAATATTTAAGTTTAAAGAAAGCTCGCGTACCTCCAAAAGGCCGTCCCTAAAACAAAAAAGGTTACTTTGGGGTGTGAAAATTTAATATCTTTAATCTAATATCCAAGAAGGATGGTTTTTTTATGTAAAGTCGATAGTCCGAACACCTTTTTGAGAGTGAGGGGGGTATGGAAATCTTGCTTAGAATTTTGGTGGGCTTTATTTTGCGTGTATCCTTACTACAAAAGCCCATATATGACCCTAAACCCATAACGATAGGGGTTATTTTTAAAGACTTTTAAAACTCCCGGGAGAGTTTCCCTTGGGGCTGACCGATGGGTGGCAAAGATAAAAAATCTGACATCTTAGTTTCACTGATCCAGAAAAAATTATCCTTTCGGATTGTGTCCCCGCATACGGGATATCGGGGGGGGGGAATGGAAGACCGAGGAAAGAAATGGCGGGTGATAGAACGAAAGAAGATAAACAAAATGGCGTCTAGGATGGCCAACTGATGAGAAAAGATGGCGGAAAGAAAGAAATACGATGAGTCATATGTGAAACTGAAAAAAAGAATTACTTACAAGACATAACTCGGGAATTTTATAATAATAATTCTCATACTATCATCTCCCGAATAATGGGCATTACACCTATATATCTTTCAGGTACTCACACACACACGTACACACACACATCATGCCGGAGACACAGAAGCGGCTGGCGGTGGAGGAGGGGAAGGGTGATGATGCGTTGTGTGGTGAGCCTCCCCTGGTGGTGATGAAGCCTGGGGGTGATGACAACACCACCACCACCACCGACCCGCCGCTGTTTGTGAAAAGTAGGTGAATTGGCTTTATTTGTTAAGCTTTATTGATTGTCCTGTAGCTACTTTCTTTTCTTCTTTGTTTCGGTTTTGTTCCCACTCACTTGTCACTTTCCCTTTATGATATTTATTTATTTTAATCTCTCTCTCTCTCTCTCTCTCTCTCTCTCTCTCTCTCTCTACCCGTCAGGGTGGCAAGGTTGGTAGAGTCGTGAGCTCGCAATGTGTAGCGTCCCTGCGCATTCGGTCAGCGGTTCGAGTCCGCCTAGTTCGTGCTGACGTGGTGGCGCTTTGTATAGTCAATAACCTTGTAGTTGGTACTTGCAAAGTGTCTAGATAGGATGAAAATCTTATCTTATCTCTCTCTCTCTCTCTCTCTCTCTCTCTCTCTCTCTCTCTCTCTCTCTCTCTCTCTCTCTCTCTCCTCTCTCTCTCTCTCTCTAGCAAGTGTGGCAGAAAAACTCTGTGGTGACGCCTTGACAGATTTCACTAACTACAGACTTTTATGCAATAGTAATTTTCATTATTACCATTACTCTTATTATTGTTATTATTATTATATTATTATTATTATTATTATTATCATTATCATTATCATTGCTATCCCCAACACACCTGTCCCCCTATGTTTCTATGTTTGCCACCTTCCTATGACTTAAATCTCTAAGAGGAGTAACAAGACACCTCCCGAACTAAATTGGCCCACCACCCTTTCTTTATTCTCTTACTGTCTTCTTTATAGGGACTGCCAACTAGCGGAATATTTGTTACCCTTTAAAAAAATGGATTTACCCTTAAAAAAATACCTATCACCCTATGTATAATTTTTTTCCGTCTTTAATCTTATTTTCTGGGTTTTTTTTGTTCTTTAATCTTATTTTCTGGGGTTTTTTGGGTCTTCAATCTTGTTTTCTGGTTTTTTTTTGTTCTTTAATCTTATTTTCTGGGGTTTTTTTCTTCTTTAATCTTGTTTTCTGGTTTTTTTTTTTTTTTTAATCTTATTTTCTGGGTTCTTTTTGTTCTTTAATCTTGTTTTCTGGGTTTTTTTGTTCTTTAATCTTATTTTCTGGGGTTTTTGGGTCTACAATCTTATTTTCTGGGTTTTTTGGGTCTACGATCTTATTTTCTGGGTTTTTTGGGTCTACAATCTTATTTTCTGATCTTATTTTCTGGGTTTTTTTGGGTCTACAATCTTATTTTCTGGGTTTTTTGGGTCTACAATCTTATTTTCTGGTTTTTTTTGGGTCTACAATCTTATTTTCTGGGTTTTTTTGGGTCTACAATCTTATTTTCTGGGTTTGTTGGTCTTCAATCTTGTTTTCTGGGTTTTTTTATTGTCTTCCTATAGATATAACCCCCTGTACGTAGCTCTCCTTCCCCAGAGGGTTGGGGGTGGGGGTCGCGACACACGGTGATTCTGATGGCGTGTTCCGGCGTGACCATTCTCTCCCTCTGTCGCTACAACCTGTCCATCGCTATCGTGTCCATGGTAAAGCCCCCTCACGCCCCCCACCACGCCCACAACACCACCACGCTCATGCTACTAGACCCTTACTACAACACCACCACGCCCCTGCTATACGATCCTCAAGGCGTGGCTGGGGTGGGGGTGGGGGGTGGGGTCGAATATGCCTGTCCCGTTTTGGGTAATGGGTCGAAGGAGTCTACTTTGGATGATACGGTGAGTTTGTAGACCTTTTATATTTATATATTTTTTTGGGGGGGTAATTTTTTATTTATTTATTTATTTATTTCTCTATCTAGAGTGAATTATTTTGATTTTTTTTTAGTTTTTTTTTAGTTTTTTGGGAGTAATTTTTTTTTTTTAGTTTTTTTTGCTGTGTAGTTTTTTGAGGAGTAAATTATTTATTTGTAGAGTGAATTTTTTAGATTTTTAATTTTTTTTAATTTTTTGTTGTTTTAGATTTTTTTTGTAGTGTAGTTTTTGGGGGGATTAAATATTTTTTTTGTAGAGTGAATTTTTTAGTTTTTTTATTTTTTTTTATTTTTTGTTGTTTTAGATTTTTTTTTGTAGTGTAGTTTTTGGGTGGATTAAATATTTTTTTTGTAGAGTGAATTTTTTAGTTTTTTTTTGGTAGTTTTTTTTTGGTTTTTTGGGGAGTAAATTTTTTTGTAGTTACTTTTTTAGAATTTTTTTGATGAATACATTTTTTAGATTTTTTTTTTTTTTTTTTTTTTTTTTTTTTATGTGTAGTTTTTTGGGGGAGTAATTTTTTTTTTTGTAAAGTGAATTTTTAAATTTTTTTTTTAGTTTTTTTTTAAAGATTTTTTTTGTGTAGTTTTTTGGGAGATAAAATATTTTTTTTGTTTTTTTTGTTTTTGTAGTTGGGGTTTTTTTCGTTTTTTTTTCTTCTCCCAACTCAAACTGGCGTGTGGTTGAGTGGGACGTATGAGAACAAAAACTAATCATCTTACCCCCTCTCCTCCCTTTTCCCACTCAGCACGGCAGGTTGGAGTGGGATGAGACTGAGAGGGAAGAATAACTAACCATCTCTCCCCCTTCCCCCCCTTTCCCCACTCATAATGGTGGATTTGAGTGGGATAAGAACAAAAACTAATCATCTTTCCCCCGCTCTTCCCACTCAGACTGTCAGCTTTGAGTGGGATAATACATGAGAAGGACACAAACTAGCCATATTCCCCCTTCCCTCCTGGTGGGGTTGGAACAAAGAAGGGCTGGGGGCGCGGCGTGATGTTTATTGGAGACTTAACCTCTAATTACAGAGAGCTGACAGGACGACTGGTCACTGCCTCGCCCGAGTCACAACTGCCCGCCTCGGGTAACACTGAGATGTGGCGGGAAGATGAGGGTTGCCACACATCCCCACACTCCCCCCCTAATTACACAAATAGCTCACCGTGGGCGGTGTAATGAAAAAACAGAAACATTTGAAAAAGAGTGAACCGAGGGATACAAACAAATTTTGTGATATGTGTGGCACTCAGTGTGTTGCCTGAGGGGTGGCGCTACCTAACACGTAGTCCAGCAGGTGGCGTGGTGCCTGTCTGTGGCGTTGAGGCCTTCCTTGGCTGGGCGGGGTGGCGCCAGGCATCGCTGTTGTCCCGTCGTCGTGCGCCTGAACGCACGTGAGAGGGCGCAGGTGGCGCCGGTTCCTGATGGTGGTGCGCCCACTGCCGTCCAGCCGCACCAAGTACTGCCTGGGTGCCGTAGTCTCCAGGACAGTGCCTGCGCGATCCCAGCGCCCACTGCCGGGGTTTTAGGATGCGTGTCCGTAGGCCGGGCGTGAGGGGCTCGAGGGTTGTGGCTGTTGGTCATGCCGGGAAGTTTCACTGTCCCCAGAGCGGGGCCATGGCCCGTTCGCGCTCCCGCAGCAGCCACGCCCATCGCTCGTTCACCTCATAGAGCGACGCGTCCACAGGTATGGCGTCCCGCAGCTGACGTCCTGTATCAGCTGGGCTGGGGAGGCTCAGAGTCCTGCGGGGGGGGTGTGAGGTACTGCATGATGGCCCTGCAGCGGGGGCCCGGTGTCCAGGGAGCCGTTCCGGCCAGTGTTCCCCGCGTAGCAACCTCTTGGCACACTTGACTGCCGCCTCTGCGCGGCCGTTAGACTGGGGGTAATGTGCTGATGAGACCCTCAGCCGCACACGCTAGGTGTCGGGGAACCCCTGGATTCCGGGGCTGGTGAGGTTCGTTCCCCCCATCGCACGACAGCTCCTCTGGGATGCCGAAGCGCTTGAACCATCGTCGGACACCGTGATGAGCGTGCACTGGTGGGGGTCGCCTGACAGGTGCTCCACTTCGACCATCCCGAAGCCTGTCAGCGACGGCGATATAGGTGTGGCCGTCCAGTTGAAATAAATCAAGCCACCACCTTGCTGGAATGGGTACTGTTCGGGGGCGGGGTGGGCAAGAGGTTTCTGCGGGGCTGGAGGGGGCGTGCGTATCGCATACCGCAACATTGGCGCCTCTTCTGCTCCACCTCCGCGTCAATCCCTGGCCAGTAGACTGACTGCCTCGCCCTGCGTAGCATTGAGTCCCTGCCTTGTGCCCCGCATGAAGGTTCGCGAGGACTGCACGCCTCAGGGCCGCAGGTATGCCCAAAGTCGTGGGTGTTTTTCGTCACGGGTTTTAAAGGACGATGTTCCCTTGGCAGGAGAGGTGGCGCCGCATCTTGAAGTACTGGCGGAGGGCAAAGCGGTTTCCCAGTCCTTTCGTTCAGCCCAGCCGTCATTGGCTACGCATTCCCGCAAGAGCTGGTACTCCTCGTCCCGTGCAGCCTCTTCCCTTCCACTTGATGGAAGGTCCACAACATGCCCCACTTCGCCCTCGGCTGCCGCGGCCGTGGCTGCGGTCATGGCTGCGCATACCAGCTCTTCATCGTCTTCGTCCGATCCTTCTGGCCCACCCGACAGGATCGGGTTAGCGCGACAAGGCGTCTGCCGCGCAGTTGGTGTCGCCCTTCCAGGTACTTGATGCGGAAGGTGAACATTAGCGTCTTCTCTTTGGGTTGAGGATCCGGGGGTTGGCTATGTCCTTTAGTCCCTTGTCTCCGAAAATCCTTGAAGGGCCTTGTGGCCCTTGACGAGCGTGAGGTTTTTGGCAGCCAAGGAGGAAGAGGCGTGCCTTCTTTAGGCACCAGGCGATGGCAAGCGCTTCTCCCTCGGGGGTACTGTAGTTCCTCTCGGCCGCTGTGAGATGTCGGCTGCCACAGAGCACAAGTTTCCACCCGCCAGGGCAGCATAGCGGCGACTTCTCCGAGACACACCCCGCAGTACTGCTGCAGGACAAGGAAGCCAATACCCTGGCGACTGTAGCCCGTGAGGACTGCTGTAGGGCGCGACACATCATAGAAGCGCAGTCCCTCGGCCGCCAATCGCCCAATAGTGTCTTTGGCGGAGGTGAGGGGCGCTCCAACTGCTTGTCCCAGTAAAACTGCCTTCCCACCCGGTTTCTTGAGTAGCTCCCTGAAGGGCTCCATGACAGGGGCGACCGCCAGGAAGGGCGCGACCTGGTTGACGAGGCCGAACCATGACCGAAACGTCAGTCAGGGTGGGCTGGGCGGGCATCTTGAAGTCGGTTATGCTGTTGACGAGGTCGCGGCTTGGCTGGTACCCTTCCCAGCCCAGGAGGTAGCCGGCAAAGGTGACGCTCCTCCTGCAAAGCGGAACTTGTCAGGTCGCAGGGTGACACGCTCTCCAGCACCTCTGAGAAAATTGTATGTGTGCCAGAAGGCTGTCGCTGACGCTGCTGTCGTGGAGTAGAGTGTCGTCCACGACTTGAGCTTCCTGGGCACGTCGGTGATGGTGTCGTCAAAACGCTTTGTGAACGCGTCCTGTGAAGCGCAGTGGCCCATGGGGGTGCGGCGGTACCGGTAGCGCCCCCAGGGGGTGATGAATGTTGTGAGCTTGCGGCTCTCCTCGTCGAGGGGACCTGGTGGTAGCCCGAGTATGCGTCCCCTACCCGGGCTTAAATGTATGTTTGGGCACGCTAGAGACGAGATCGAAGGGCGGTCTGGTGTGGTGTGTCTCTCTGAGGCTCGCACGGTTAAGGCGCTGAAAGTCGACCGTGCGACGGGGCCTTCCGTCCTTTTTTGGCCCCTACCACCATTCTGGAGCAAACCCTTCGGTGGGCTCGCCTGCGGGCACCGCCTCGATGATGCCCTTTCAACATCGTCGTCCAGCTGTCGTCGTACCTCGTCAAAGAAGTGGAGCGGGACTGAGGCTGGGACGTGGACTGCGTGGGGCGTGTGTCGGGCCGTAGGTGGACGTGGTGAGGCGGACCGCTCATCTCTGGTAGCGGCGTGCGTCCCATGGCAAACACCGTGCGCCCGAAGTGCTCCAAGAACCAAATTTCTCGAGGCGATCGACGTTCTCCTCTACAAGTTCGTGAGGTGGCGATTCCGGGCGACGTGGGTCTTGTGGGGTATCTGATGGCTCTACAGCACACACACTGGTGGGTGAAAGGGGGCGCGGGAAGGTGTGATGGACCAGGCGAAAGGGGCCCTTTCATGCCTTGAGCGATAGGTAGAGTTGCTGCACGCCTTCGGCTATGTAGAATGCAACTCTGTGGTGGAGACAGTCCCCCCCGGAGACCTGACAGGTGATGGTTCCCAGGAGGCGCATGCTGCCCTGGCAACGTGGGTGACTGCCGTGGGGGTAGCCTGGAGCTGACGTTGGGATATGCCCAGGGTCCCCCAACAGTAGGCGACCCGCCCCAGACACTTGCGCCCCAGTGTCCGCCACTGGCTGGTAGGGACACGTGGCGCGAGGGCGTGGGCAGCTGATCACCCCGGGCAGCGACGCCGCCATCTCCACTCCTCCAACGATCACTGCACCGGAGGTAGGGGTGAAGTTCGAATGATGGGCGGGCGGACCCGGCGCCGCCCTGGGGGGTGAGGCCGGACACAGGCGCCAGAAGTGCCCCTTCTGGCCGCAACAAAAGGCATGTCCGCTGCAAACGCTCTGCACTGACGCCCACCTGTACACTCGATTCACCGCATGCTGGGCACCGCCTGCGTCCCCCCCGGATCCGTTTGGCGGGTTTTTCCTTGTCCGCTAAGCCGGCGCGCGGGGCCCCCTGCCGCCCCTCGTGGTGTTTTGGGGCCATGACGGGGGGGGTAGTGTGTCACCAACCCCCACACTGGCTACGTAGCTCGGGAAAGGTTGGTCACTCGCCTTTTCCGCGACCTCAAAAATTTCACACACGCGAACTATTTTTACTGAATGACTCGAGGCGTGGGAAGCACGCAACACCCCCGCTTTCATGTTACGATCACGTAGCCCCATCACTATTTTCTTGCTGAGCATGTACTCCTCTAAGGGGCACTGGCACTCAGGGCACCTAAAGCCGCACTCATTCACTTTGGCGCGGCACTGGGAGATATACGCACACACACTGTCACTCGATGCCTGTGCTAGAGAGAAAATTCCGCCCCCCCTCCCATAATACAGCGTGTACCGATCACCACGCTTCTCACAACGCGATTGCCTCCGTGGTTGAAGTTGCCTGAAACCTTGCTTGCCCAGGGCGCGCGTCGATGCGCTGTTGCACCTCTGTGTTCCAAAGGAGGCGTACATAAGGGGCCGCTGTGGGTGGCCGCCCCAAACCGCAGATGCTGCTGTAGTCCTCTACGCTGGTGGCCCACGCCTCAAACGTTGCCGGCGACATGCCCACGGTCGCTCCCCCTGGTCCTGGAGGAGGTGGTGGGCGATGCTGCCGGGTCGTTGGCCAGAGTTGCTGCTGAGTGGCTGGTGTGATGTTTTGGGGCTTGGTGTATAACGCGTGGCGTTGTGGTATGGCGGCAAGTTGGACCACGCGGCTCTTCCCGCGCGCCTGCTACCTGCCGGAGGCGTCACTACGCCGCCCATGCCTTCCTCCATGAGCCCTGAAGATACTGCGCCATGGTGGGTTGGAACACAGAAAGGGCTGGGGGCGCGGCGTGATGGGGTTTTTTGGAGATTAACCTCTAAATTACGAGAGCTGACAGGACGACTGGTCACCTGCCTCGCCCGAGTCACAACTGCCCGCCTCGGGTGACACTGAGATATGGCGGGAAGATGAGGGTTGCCACACACACCCCCACCTCCCCACTCAGACTGTCAGCTTTGAGTGGGATAAGACATGAAAGGGACACAAACTAGCCATATTCCCCCTTCCCTCCCACTCAGACTGTCCAGCTTTTGAGTGGGATAGTCATGAGAGGGACACAAACTAGCCATATTCCCCTTCCCTCCCCACTCAGACTGTCAGCTTTGAGTGGATAATACATGAGAGGGACACAAACTAACCATATCCCCCCTTCCCTCCCCACTCAGACTGTCGCTTTGAGTGGGATAAGACACAAGAAACAACAAAACTAACCATATTTCCCTCTCACACCCTTTTCCCACCCTTTCAGGAACGGGGCCCAGGGTTTGAGGGGGTGGGACGGGGGGAGGACTCCGGGGCCCCCAGTATTGGGCCCCGTTTCTACTATGGCCCATTGTTTCCAACAATATCCGGGCGGGGGAGGCCCC
>JACEEZ010007573.1:0-5000 GCA_016584305.1 Chionoecetes opilio
AATACCCCCCTTTCCAACCCCCGGGGGCGCTCACCGTTAATGACCCCCACACCCGACGCCTTTCCCCCCCCCTTTCCTCTTCCCCCCTTCCTCTTCCCCCCCTTTTTCTCTTCCCCCCCTCTTTTCTCTTCCCCCCCCTTCCTCTTCCCCCCCTCTTTCTCTCTCCCCCTCCACCCTCCCTATTTTTTTCCCCCTCCTCCCCTTCTTTTCCTCCCCTCCCCTTCCCCCTTTTCTTTCTCCCTTCTTTCTCCCCTCCCCCCCCTCTCTCTTTCTCTCTCTCCTCTTCCCTCTTCTCTTTTCTTCTCTCCTCTCTTCTTTTCCCTTCTCTCTCTCTCTCCTCTCTCTCTCTCTCCCCCTTTCTCTCTCTCTCTCCTCTCTCTCTCTCTCTCTCTCTGATTCATATTTTTATATTTATTATCTTACTGTACCTTCTTTTAAGCTACACTTGTATTTTCTCTTCTCTCTCTCATCTCCTATCTTTCTATACTCTTCTTATCCTTTTCCCCCCCCTTATCCTCTTTTCGCCCCTTTTTCCTCCTCCTCTTCCTCCTCCTCCTCCCCCTCCTCTCCTCCTCCTCCTCCTCCCCCTCCTCCTCCTCTTCCTCTTCCTCCCCTTCCCCCCTTTCTCTTCCTCCTCTTTTCCTCCTCCTCTTCCTGCACTCCATGAACCTGGCTCCAGCATTTTTCATGAACACCTGGGTCTTATTGGACACCTGACGGGGATGTCCTGACGCAGGTGGTTCCTCAGGTGGTACTCAAGGGCTTCCTGACCCTCCCCCCCCTCCCTTCACAGCTGTGTGCCATGAGAAAAAGGGGAGAGAGAGAGAGAGAGAGAGAGAGAAAAGAGAGGAGAGAGAGAAAAGAGATATTGAGGGTTTCTTCTCTCCTCTTCTCTCTCTCATCTTCTCCCTCTCTCTCTCTCTTCTCTCTCTCTCCTCTCTCTCTCTCTCTTCTCTTCCCCCCCTCCCCCCTTCCCCCCCCCCCCCTCTCCGACACACACACACCACACCAAAAAATAAACCCAAAAAAAAGGTTTTTAGATTTTCTTTTCTTTAAAAATGCTTAAAAGGGAAGGTTTTTGCTCTCTCTCTCTCTCTCTCTTCTCTCTCCCCTCTCTTCTCCTCTCTCTCTCTCCCCCCTCCTCCCTCCTCTCTCCCCCCTCTCCCCTCTCTCCTCTCCTCTCTCCTTCCCTCCCCTCTCCTCTCTCTCTCAAGTGTGTAATAGTATATTAGTGGGAAGGGAAAGGGAAAGGAAAAAAAATATACCTTCCTCCTCCTCCTCTTCCTCCTCCTCCTCCTCCTCCTCCTCCTCCTCCTCCTCCTCTTCCTCTTCCTGGTCCTTAGAAATTTTAAAGCAAGTTCCGCATTTGTGTTATTTGAGCGACGCTGGCCATTAAACTGCGCCCCCCTTCCCCCCCCCCCCCTCTCTCTCCCCTCCCTCTCTTTTTCTCTCTCTCTCTCTCTCTCTCTCTCTCTCTCTCTCTCTCTCTCTCTCTTTTCTTAATCATAAAATTGCTTATTTCAGCGTGACCCAAAATTTTTATATAGAAATATTTACTAACTCACTTTATATTTACTTGCGAAACTTTCACTTTGGTCATTTTTTTCTTATTACAGCTTTCATTATAATTTAAAGCTATATTTTTTGTTGCTATTTGTTATATTTATTCCTTTTAATTCCCTATTCTTTTTGTTAATTTCTTTTCCCCCCAAAACGAATTGGAGGGTTTTTTTCACCCCGATCTTCTGTCTGTCTGTCGTCTGTTTTTTTAGTGTACGGATTTCTCGAAAAGTTATGAATAGATTTGGACCAAACTCGGTATACCAAATCTTTTTTGGTTGGGAAGGACTGATTTAATTTTGGATGAAATCTATCGCAATTTTCCATGGCAACCAATTGATGAAAAAATGGGCCCCTGGGGTATGCGCTCTTTGATGCATAAATATATATATTTTTATATATTTATATATATATTTTATATATATATATATTATTATATATATATATATATGATATTTTTCGGGTGACAGAAAAACCCTCACAAACTTGGGGTTGTTTATGCGCAACGTTTGCCAAGGACTTGCATCATCAGCAAAAAATGGGAAAAAATTTAATATATTGTAATCAAAAAAAGCGAACATCTAAAAATTAATTCTAAGAAAAAAAAATATTCCTATTTTTTTTCAAAAATTACTAACTAAAAAATAAAATATAATTTGTATTAAAGGGACCTTGGGGGTTATCTGTCTGATTGGGTAGAACTGAATGAACACTATTTTGGGGGTACTTTCAGCTTGTGTGGGGCGATCGAACCGAGACGGGCATCAAAACAGGGTAGTCATTTGAGTATATGTAGTTGTTTGAAATGACTTGGTTATTAAATCAGGGGAAAAAGTTGATGTGTATAGCTTCTAAAAATTTTAGTGTCACTAGGGTAGTGTGCCTTGGATGGATCAAAGTCATTCTAGAAAAAGGGTGATCAAAATCTGTAGTGTGAGCGATTGCAGTTTGCAAGGTGAGAAATGGGTCGACCAGACGTGCAGAAACCCTTTATGCTCAAAAGCCAAAGGGGTTTAAATTCCTTGTCGTCTCGCCGACGTATCTAGCTTACAACTGAACATTTAAATTCGTAAATTATTTAGAAAATGGGCTTTAGGTAAGTCTTTATATTTGAAGAGTTTTTTGGGTAGAGAATTATAAAAAAAAATTTAAATTTGAGTTAGGAGATTTCTTAAGTAGATCATTATTTTTTCCGAAAGGTGTAAATGAGATGGCCATAAAAAAAAGTTTAACATGTTGTGTCTAATTTGGTTCGGGTTCGTTCGACTCTGGTTAACTTTTTTTTCTAAGAAATTTGAGAGATTGTTTCAATTATTTTAGGGGGTACCTTGTTTTTTGGAAAAAATTAGTAAGGGAAATTTTATCCATTATCAAGGAAAACCAAATTTGATGAGAACTATAGCTCTGTGTAGTAGGTCTTAATAGTATTGATTTTAAAAAGGTTAGGGATAAATGAAACATATTTTAGTTCCTAAGCCAGTGAAAGTAGGGTTTTCTTTGACAGGTGGTAAAGGGTTTTTTTTTACGGTAAATAGGATACTAAAAAAGTAGTGATGATTGTTTTTTCAATTTTATATGTGAACTTAAAATTTGGGGCTGAAATTAAGTACTTCAGAAAAAAGGGAATGTGCTCGGTATTTTTAAAAAATAAAAAAGTGTCGTCTACATATCGTTTATAATAAAAAGGGTTTAAAAAATTTGGACAGTTGCAGCCACATGTCCCATGGTGACATAAAAAAGCATTAGCAAAAGAAGGACCCCGGCACATCCCTGGAAACCCAGGAAAAATTTTTTTGCGCATAAAAAACCCCCCAAATTTGATGAGTGTCTCTGTCCCCTGAAACTCATGATGATCAAAAAAGAAAAACAACTATATATATATTATATATATTATATATATATATTATTATATATAATATAATATAAAATATATTATATATATAATATATATATTATATATATATATATTTTTTTTTATTTATTTTTTATTTATTTATTTATTTTTTACTTTTTTTTAAATTTTTTTATTTCGGGCGGGGGGTATGCGCTCTCTGAGTGCCCCCCCCCCCCCCCCCATTTGCTTTTGTCATGTTTTCTTCTCTCTGTACTTGATTTTTTTTATTTTTTTTTCTTACCTTAAAAGCTTTTTTTTGCAAGCGGGTTTAATTTTTTTCTATCCATTAATTACGTGTTAAACTGGAAATATTATGAACAAGTTTAAATTGAGAAGAAGAAAAATTGGAGCCAACATATGTTTAATTCTGGCAACAGTGTGGTCATTTTATATGTTTTATATTTCTTATATTTTTCATTTTCTGTTCCTATATTTTATTTGTTATTGTATTTAGTTTGATAGTTATTTAGATGCTTATAGTTAGATACTGTAGATGGGTAAATAGTGTGGTGGGTAGGTGAGTGGGATAAATCGATAGGTAGGTAGGTAGGTAGGTGGATAGATTGTTAAATAGGTAGTAACATCTTGCTTAATTTCTTACTTTCAACCATTTAGTCAGACAAGTTTTGGATTACTTAGCTTGTTTTACATTTTGATCCCGTGTCTCTTTTAACTTAAGAAAAAAACTGCACTTTTCTAGGGAACTTTGCAGTCATGTAAGAAAAAGAAAGAGGAAATTTTTTTGAAATGTAAACTTCGAGTCTTTGGAAAGTTTATGGTTAGTTTTCAGGTGAACTCTGCTTTTAAGTCTCTCTCGCACACTCTCTCTCTCTCTCTCTCTCTCTCTCTCTCTCTCTCTCTCTCTCTCTCTCTCTCTCTCTCTCTCTCTCTCTCTCTCTCTCTCTCTCTCGCACAAATTTTAAACATTCTTACCTTTCAAGACGTACTGATTCTGATTTTGTTATAATTATTGTTGTTAATGTTGTTGTCATAAATTGTATTTCTATATATCATATATTTCATCATTTATTTATCATTTATATATCATCATTTATCTCATAAATTTTTCTTTTCTTTCAAACTTTTTTCTTGCCCAATTTTCGTCCAATTGTTATTACTATTGTTGTTACCTCCGCCAACGAAGTTGGAGGGGTTATGTTTTCACCCCGATCTGTCTGTCTGTCTGTCTGTTTGTTAGTGTACAGGATTTCTCGAAAAGTTACGAATAGATTTGGACCAAACTCAGTATACCAAGTCTATTTGGTATAAGGAAGAACTGATTTAATTTTGGATGAAATCTATTGACATCTGTTGCCATGACAACCAATTGATGAATAAAATATTCGGGCGGAGGTATGCGCTCTACTGAGTGCCCCCCTTAGTTATTGTTGTTTTAGTGGTTGTAGTTCCTGTGATTACTATTGTTACCTCCGCCAACGAAGTTGGAGGGGTTTTTGGTTTCACCCCGATCTGTCCTGTCTGTCCTGTCTGTCTGTCTGTCTGTCTGTCTGTCTGTCTGTCTGTTTTTGTTAGTGTACAGGATTTC
>JACEEZ010007573.1:12500-15000 GCA_016584305.1 Chionoecetes opilio
CTTCTCCTCCTCATTTTCCAACTGTTTTCTTACAAGTAGTTGATAGTTAGTAGTATGTAGTTCAGCAGATACCCTCGCTATGGACCAATAGGTCTCCTGGTGTCTGTTACTCCTATGTAATCCTATGTAATCCTCCTCCTCTTTTCCATGTTTTCCTTTAGGCCTTCCTCTCCCCTCCTCTCCCCTCCTCTTCTCTTCTCTTCTTTCCCCCATTCCTTTCTCTTCCCTCACGTTCCATGGATGTTCTGAGTGCTGGCCTTCCTCCTCCTCCTCCTCCTCCTCCTCCTCCTCCTCCTCCTCCTCTGCCTCCTCCCTCCTCCTCCTCCTCCTCCTCCTCCTCCTCCTCCTCCTCCTCCTCTTCCTCCGCGTTCCAGCTGCCCCTCGGTTATTGCATCACTTGTCCCAGTTGCGTGGACGTGGTGGTGATGGTGGTAGTAGTGGTAGTAGTAGTGGTGGTGGTGGTAGTAGTCGTGGTAGTGGTGGTGGTAGTAGTAGTGGTAGTAATGGTGATGGTTGTGGCTTTATATTGGAAGCTCTCTCTTGCTCACTCATTCACTCTCTCTTACTTTCTCTTTCTCTTTCTCCCTCTCTTTCTCTCTCTCCACTTTATTTTCGTATTTTACCTATTCAACGATAAGGATGAAAGCATAGAGAGAGAGAGAGAGAGGAGAGAGAGAGAGAGAGAGAGAGAGAGAGAGAGAGAGAGAGAGAGAGAGAGAGTAAAAGAAATTATAAGTGCGCAGATCACGTTCTCAGATTAAAGCGATTCGTAGAAAACGCATAAAGAGACTGAATTTCTTATCGCCTCTTCCTCCTCCTCCTCCTCCTCCTACTCCTCCTCCTCCTCCTCCTCCTCCTCCTCCTCCTCCTTTATTCTCTTCTCAAAGTGCCGCCGTGTATAGTGTAGGACGGACGTCGGATGCCTTCACAGTTCTTCTAAAAGGCGGGAAAAAATGAGAAGAGAAAAGGTAAAAAAAAATTGTAGGAAAGAGAGGTGGAAAAATTAAGACAATGGACAGTCTCGCTTCAGTTCATTGTTTTATGATGGCTGGTTTTTTATTTTATTTTTGTCATTATACCTGGTTTGGGAGGGAAAGGGTGTGACTCTCTTTTTTCCCTCCCTCTCTCTTCCCTCTTCCCCCTTCTCTTCTCCCTTTCCTCCTTCTCCTCTTCTCTCTCTCTCTTCCTCTTTCTTTTCTCTCTCCTCCTCCTCTCTCTCTCTCCTCTCTCTCTCCTTCCCTCTCTCTCCTCTCTCTCTCCTCCTCCTCTTCCTTTCTCAATCATTTTTTTCCTTTATCCAAAACTTCTAGTTTTCTCCTCTTTTCTTCTCTTTTTCTCTAAAACCTTTTCTTTTCTCTCTCCTCTCTCCTCTCTCTCTCTCTTTTTCCCCTCTCTCTCTCCCCTCTTCTCCCTTTCTTCTTCCCTCGTTTTTTCTTTCCTTTTTTACCTTCTTCCCCTCATTTTTTTCTTTAATTATTTTCAACTTTTTTTTTCCTTATTTTTTCTTTTTTTTTCCCCATTTTTTCCCGTTTCCCGCTTTTTTTCTCTTCCCTTTTCTCTCTCTCTCTCTCCTCTCTCTCTCTCTTCCCCCTCTCCTCTCTCTCCTCTCTCTCTCTCTCTCTCTCTCATCTCGCCCGAACCGCAGCCAGGAGAGCTTTTATGACTCACAACCCTAACCCAGCCCGTGTGGTACCCTCATCCTGTAACCTGTAACTTGTCCCTGTAAACCTGTAACGTGTCCCGTATACCTGTCCCCTTTAAATTGTAACCTGTACCTGTGAAAAGTGTAGGTACCATTATTTCCCTTAGCTACATGTGACATTAAATTCTCTTGTGTTACTCTGTTAAATGATTTGTTTACGCCTGTATGTTTCTGACTTACAGAGAGCAAGAGTACATTATACTATTTATTTATATATTAACCTTGGTAAGAAATGTATTGTGTGTGCATGTTCGTGATTTAACGATAATGATGTGCATATTATTATTTTTTTATGATCATTATTATTGTTGCTTTTCTTTTTTTTTCTTCGTCTTCTCCTTTTTTTGGTTGTTTGTCTGTTACTGCTGTTTTTCTTTTGGATTATTTTTTTTTAATGTTTTTTTTAGTATTCTGGCGAGCAACAGACAGACATACAGACACACAGACACACAGACAGACACACAGACAGACAAACAGACACACAGACAGACAAACAGACAGACAAACAGACAGACACACAGACAGACACACAGACAGACAGACACACAGACAGACAAACAGATATATTTCCTCAAAATTACAGTGGATGATAATTAGGTTCAAATATTCATCGACACAAGTTTCCCTTTAATTCATCCATTTTGTACGAAAATTGACTTAATGTAGTTTGGCTAGGATCGACGAGGGGGGGGGGGTGGCGTGGCTTTCCTCCTCCTCCTCCTCCTCCTCTCAATTAATCAAGAGAACCTATTCGAGCTTTCAACTCAAGTGACAACAAGAAATAATGGTTTAAAACTA
>JACEEZ010007573.1:25000-37500 GCA_016584305.1 Chionoecetes opilio
TCCTCTCTCCCACACCTAATGCGATTCAGCAGGTAAAAGGGAAAGGGGGGGGAAAAAATAAACTGTTACTAAAAAGAGTTTTATATATTTACTTTTTCATCGCGTTTGTTTTTTTTGGTGTTGTGCCCCTTTGGTGTCGTTGTGTGGTTGGTGTGGTGTGTGGTTTTGTGTGTGTGTGTGTGTGTGTGTGTGTGTGTGCGCCTGTGTGTGCGCCTTGTTCGCTTGTGTGGTGTGTGTGCGCCTGTGTGGCCCCTGTTATTCACCCTGGTCTTGCCCACGCAGCTGCTCGCGATCGCCAGTTTTCATCCTCTCATTTCACTTTGAGCTCATTTTACCCTCTTTGGGGAATGCTGGGACCTAACAAAACCCCAACCCCCCTCCCCCTTTCTCAAGGGGACAGTAACCGCCCGAATTTGTCAGTGAAAAATCCCCGGGAGCCCGAGGATTCGAATCGCCTACCCACAGAATGGGAGCCCGGCACGCTGTCACCTGACCATCGCGCGGTGTGCGTGTGTGTGTGTGTGTGTGTGTGTGTGTGTGTGTGTGTGCGCCTGTGTGTGTGTGAGAGTCGGTGTGTGTGTGTGTGTGTGGTGTGTGTGTGTGTGTCGGTGTTTCGGTGTGTGTGTGTGTGTGTGTGTGGTGTGTGTGTGTGTGTGTGTGTGTGTGTGTGTGTGTGTGTGTGTGTGTGTGTCGGTGTCACCCTAGCAGTAGAAGCGCCAACCTGGATGCAATTTTCCAACCATTAAACTAGACGATTGGCAATATTTGATGCGCTCTCTCTCTCTTTTCTCTCTCCCCTCTTTTCTCTCTCTTCGTCTCTCTCTTCTCCCCCTCTCTCCTCTCTCCTCTCTCTTTTCTCTCCCCCTCCTCTCTCCTTTTTTTTCCCTCTGAAACACCCTTTCCAACCACTCTCCCTACAACTCACTCACACATTTTCCCTCTCTCTCCCTCCCTCTCTCCCTTCCTCCCTCTCTCCCTTCCTCCCTCTCTCTCCCTTCCTCCCTCCCCTCACTCCTTCCTTTCCCCTCTTTTCCTCCCCTCCACATAGTCGAGTGTAATGTTGCCAATTCCAGTCATCACACAGTAATCTTCCACAATTTTGGTTACGGTTCAAGAGGAAAACGGTGACATTCAACCCCCCTTGTCCCCTCTCAATCCCCATCCCCTCCTTTCTCCCCTCACTACATTGCCACCTCGTTATTTCCCCCTTTTCAACCTTTCAACTTTTTCCCCTTCCCCGATATCTTCCCCTTCTCACCTCCTTTCCTCCCTTCCCCTCTCTTCCCCTCCCTCTATATTACTCATCTCCCCTGGTCAATCCTGCGTTCTTGTTTCCCCTTGTTCTTCATTATTTTTTTTAGTTCTTTGTGTGGTTCTTGTCTTCCTAGTTTTTTTCTGTGTTATTTATTTATCTTTTTTACTTATATTTATCTATTCTGTCTCGGGGTAGATCTCTTTATTCTCGTATTTCTCTTCTCTTCTTCTCTTTCTCTCTTTCTTCCTCTCTCTCTCTCTCTCCCTTCTTCTCTCTCTCTCTCTTCTCTCTCTCTCTCTCTCTCTCTCTTCTCTCTTCCTCTCTCTCTCTCTTTTCTCTTCTCTCTCTCTCTCTCTCTTCTCTCTCTCTCTCTCTCTCTCTCTCTCTCTCTCTCTCTCCTCTCTCTCTCTCTCTCTCTCTCTCTCCTCTCTCTCTCTCTCTCCCTCTCTCTCTCTTTCTCCTCTCTCTCTCTCTCCTCTCTCTCTCTCTCTCTCTCTCTCTCTCTCTTTCCAACCCTTCTTCTTGAATTCTATTTGATCCTTCTTTTCATTCCTTCTTTTTTATTTTCTTTTCTCTTTTTTTGCTCTTTCTCCTTTTCTTCGTTTTCCCCTCTCTTTAAAAAATTATTTTCTTAGCCATATCCGCACTTTTTTTTCTTTGGGGGTCCTTCAAACCTTCATCTTCTTTTCTTCTCCTTTCTTTTTCTCCCCCCGTTTACCCAACCACACATTTTTTAAAGATATGAATTACTTAAATTGCCTGATGTGATAGCCCTTCAAACCAATATATTTGTTCATAAGGCACTCCATACGCATACAACTGACACTGACTTCCAATTAGCTTCTTATAATCCAGACAGTCGACGACCACATGATCTGAGACTCCCATTATGTAGAACATCCCATGCACAGCAAGGCATCACCGTTAGAGGTGTTAGATGTTGGAACCAACTGCCACAAGATCTTAGGAGCATTGTACCACTAAACACTTTCAAGTACAAATTAAAACAAAAACTATATAATGACTATTAACATTTAGGTGATTGTGAATATAAATATTTTTTTCTTTTATTGAGAAACTCGGAGAGTAGTGATATATCACTACTATGTAACTTGCTTTTTTTCTTTCTTTTTTTCGTTTTTTTCTTTAATTATTTTCTAAATATATTTCTAAATAATTACTATTTGCACATAAACAAATTGCCCATTTGTAAGTATTTATTATAGGATCGCACCTTGAGTTTACTTATGTATATTTTGTTTACTGTATAAACTAATGTGTTGGTTATATATGGGAATTTAGATTTATGTTTATTTATATAAATTATTTAGGACTAAAATATGACGTCTTAAGGTTTAAAATATATACTAGCACAGGTCTGTACAAGAGCCTCGGCTCAACGGACCTGGTCCTCAGATATACTGTATGTACTTTAAATATATTTGTTTAACAATTGTAACAAGAGGTCAATAAATATATCAATATCAATATCAATATCTCTCTCTCTCTCTCTCTCTCTCTCTCTCTCTCTCTCTCTCTCTCTCTCCTCTCTCTCTCCTCGCTCTCGCTCTCGCTCTCTCTCTCTCTCTCTCTCCTCTCTCTCTCCTCTCCTCTCTCTCTCTCTCCTCTTCTCTCCTCTCTCTCTCTCTCTCTCTCTCTTACATTCTCTACTTCTCTACTATTTTTTAATTTACTCTGCACTCTCTCTCTCTCTCTCTCTCTCTCTCTCCTCTCCTCTCTCTCTCTCTCTCTCTCTCTCTCTCTCGCTCTCTCTTCTCTCCTCTCTCTCTCTCCTCTCTCTCTCTCTCTCTCTCTCTCTCTCTCATTTATCCTACTTATCCTGTCTTCCTTTCACACCCTCATAATCATCATCATCATTACATTACTCTTCCTCCTTATCCCTTAGTCTCCTACTCCTCCTCTTCTTCTTCTTCCTCCTCTTCGTGCACAGCAATTTAGACCTTATATCACCCGGTCCAAAGCTCATGTTGACGGTAATTCTCTCTGCTTTGATTTATGACTATCCTCTGTTCGTTCTTTTAGCGTTGCGGGCATTGCATTATGGGAAGAGGAGGAGGAGGAGGAGGTGGTGGTGGTGGTGGTGGTGCTGAAGGTGGTGGTGGTGGTGATGGTGGTGATGGTGGTGGGGGTGGTGGTGGTGGTGGTGGTGGTGGTGGTGGTGGTGGTGTGGGGTGGTGGTGGTGGTCGTGGTGGTGGTGGTGGTGGTGCTGGTGCTTAAGGTGGTAGAGAAGGTGTGGGATGTCTTTAAATTAATCCGATCCTTTGTAATTACTCTTTAAATGCGATTAAAATGAGCACTTATATAGCATCCATTTCTATTCAATTCCAATTAAGATCCTTTCCTCAAAAAAATATATTTAGACCTAAAACACATCAACATTAAATAGAGACTTCTGTACGTACTTCGCAAACCAAATGAGACTTTAATTCATGGACTATTAAAGCGTTTATTTAGATGGGAAGCACTCTTTTTAGGGTAATTTGGACCTTATATGATCGAGAGAGAGAGAGAGAAGAGAGAGAGAGAGAGAGAGAGAGAGAGAGAGAGAGAGACCCACCACCATTACCAGTAACATAACACTTTTTTTTCTATAATATGTGAGTAATATGCGAGTATATACATATTATGTGCATATGTACGTCTATCTTTATATGTATGTACTACATTACGTATGCTTATCATGTCTATACATAGCCTACATACATACACATCAGTCATGATATTAGACCCAATACCCTAAGAATGGGGAAAGGGGAGGGAGGGCTTAATCATCATAACAAAAGAACATCGCCTGTGTATGTATGGCTATAGGAAGGGAAGGGAGCGCCTGGGTATGTATGGCTATAGGAAGGGAAGGGAGCGCCTGTGTATGTATGGCTATAGGAAGGGAAGGGAGCGCCTGTGTATGTATGGCTATAGGAAGGGAAGGGAGCGCCTGGGTATGTATGGCTATAGGAAGGGAAGGGAGCGCCTGGGTATGTATGGCTATAGGAAGGGAAGGGAGCGCCTGTGTATGTATGGGCCTGTATGGCTATAGGAAGGGAAGGGAGCGCCTGTGTATGTATGGCTATAGGAAGGGAAGGGAGCGCCTGTGTATGTATGGCCATAGGAAGGGAAGAGAGGGAAGGGCAGCCCGGATGGATGGATGGGGGATCAAATGTAAACACGGGCAGAGATGGTCCATGCTAAACAAAGGAACAATGGAAACCGAAGCAGAGTTCTATTGCCAAGCTTTTGATTTGAAGATCGAGAAAAATAAGGAAGGAGGAACAGAGAGATGATAAAACAAGTATGAAAAAGTGAGCTGATTGAATGTGCTCCCCAATTTTTTTCTCCTTCTTGACCGCATACCCTTTATCTCCTATATCTCGCCAGCTGTCCGCATGATATCGCCTTACAAGCTGTGTTTTGGAATTCCTGTGTATAGGAGGTGAAAACAACAACGGAAGGGTATTTTTATATAAGGAACATGATGGAGACAAGTGGTTTTATGGGTACATTACGTTAACTATGAAATATCTCGAACAATTGAGCTTGAATTGGAGGTATTTGCATCTTTTTTACATAAATGAAAACAAGCACCTCAGTATATGGATGGAAGGAGAGAGAGAGAGAGAAGAGAGAGAGAGAGAGAGAGAGAGAGAGAGAGAGAGAGAGAGAGAGAGAGAGAGAGAGAGTGCAATGAAACTAAGAAAACGGAGTTAAATAAACAAGTGAAGGTTAAGAAGTTAATAGAACACGACAGGAAGAGAGAGAGAGAGAGAGAGAGAGAGAGAGAGAGAGAGAGAGAGAGAGAGAGAGAGAGAGAGAGTAGGTAGGTAGATTCAGCCCAGCCGTGGAATCATCATCTCATCCTTCCATTCAGTATTCAATCCGTCCTCTTTAAATAACCCTCTCCGATTAGCCATTCAGCTCCCGGCCACCTCATCTCTCTCCCAATCATTCCCAATCGTCCGCCATACTCTCACCGATAGTTGATCCCCCACCCTTTGACGAGCGGTAGCTAGTACGATCAAGAGACGTTGGCTTTCGCGGAGTAGATTCCGGGACTGAGAGGAAATGAAGGAGTTAATAAGAAGTGAGGTAGGAAGTATAGAGACGGGAAGGAGGAGAGAGAGAGGAGGAGAGGAGGAGGAGAGGAGAGAGAGGAGAGGAGAGGAAGAGGAAGAGAGGAGGGATGTACAAAGGAGTTACCACCGGAAATCACAACACCATAGTCCTTACAAGGCTTTTCGCCTTTAAAACTGCAACTACCTACATATAGAGAGAGATAGCAGTGAAGGCTCCTCCCTCATCCCCCCAACTCCACCGAGCTGCCGAAATGAAGTGATACATGGTATAAAACTGCAGGAATTTTCGAGCACAGTTGAATACATCATGCGACTACTACTAGTTTGGCGGGTAGGTTTCAGTGCTATGATGAATTTTGGCATAGTATGCGTGTTAGGTATGGTGTGGGA
This sequence comes from Chionoecetes opilio, assembly GCA_016584305.1. NCBI lineage: Eukaryota > Metazoa > Arthropoda > Malacostraca > Decapoda > Majidae > Chionoecetes > Chionoecetes opilio. Next base: position 30,738 of record JACEEZ010007573.1, read on the forward strand.
ACGACAGTGGGAGGTAAGGGTGGTGGGAGCCTTGCAGGGGCGGTTTGGGAGAGCAGCAGTCGAATAGGGGCCCAGTCGAATCTGCGGATTGTGTACTTCATGTAGGACGCCGTACACTTATGGCCGCAGCAGTGACCCCTGTGAGAGAGGAGAGAGGGGAGGAGGAGGAGGAGGAGAAGAGGGGTGATAGGTTGGTGTTGTTGTTTGTGGTGTTTGTGTTTTTCTGATGTTTTTTTTTTATTTTATTTTATTATTTTCTCTTTCTCTCTCTTTATATATGTATGGTTTTTTTATTGCGAAGTTGCCATGAATACGCTTTTTTTCCTTTACTTATGAAATGGCGTTTTGTTTTATCGTTTACTTTTGTGTGTGTGCGGTCATTATATTCATGTTTTTCCACAATTTTTTTATTCATTACCATTTCGTATCATTGTATCATCTCTATCGTATGATGTTGTCGTAAGGTTAATCACACATCATACTAATGTCAAGAGAAATACTTATACACTCACCACATCCCAAAGTTTACTCGTGTTATAGACTGTTAGTGATATGAAGAACAAGAGAACATTATCAGGTAGGTTAGGTAAGGTTAGGCTTAGTTAGGTTAGGTAGGGCTAGGACGGGTTTGGTTAGGTTTAAGTTAGGACTGGTTAGGCTTAGTTAGGTTAGGTAAGGTTAAGCTTAGTTAGGTTAGGTAAGGTTAGGTAACGCTAGGCTTAGTTAGGTCAGGTTTTGCTTGGTTACGCTAGGTTACCGTTGAAATGTGTTATGTTATAGGATTGCCTCGCGGATAGCTGTCAACTGTCAACAGGTGAATGATTCTCTATTCACCAAGGGGCTTACGGGAATAGTGTGAATGTCTTCCTCCTCCTCCTCCTCCTCCTCCTCCTCACCGCCCTTCCCTGTAGCCTCGTAAGCCCCTCCATGCCAACACCTCTCTCATCTTCCCCTTTAACGCCGTGTTGCTCCCTGTCAACCCCTGTCACTCTGTTTTGCATTATTATATACCCTGCCGCTATATACTATCTCTGTCAATCCTGTCTTGTCTTTTTCCTTTATCTCCCTGTCTTTTCTGTCCCTCTCTTCCTCTGTTTCTCCGGTTATCTCTTCTTGTTGCTCCTGTCCTTTTGTCTCCTGCTATATCTTTGTCTCTCCTATCCCTTTCTTCCCCTGTCTCTATATCTCCTTGTTGCTCCAGTCCCTTGTCTTCCCTGCTGTCTCCCTTTTCTCTCTTGTTATCTCCTCCTGTCGCTCCTTTCTCTATTTCTCCTTTAGCTCCTGTCTATCTGTCTCTCCTGTTATCTCCCATGTATCTCCTTTTATCTCCCTCTGTCGCTCCTTTCTCTTTCTCTCCTTTAGCTCCTGTCCTTCTGTCTACCCTGTTATCTCCCTTCATCTCTCCTTTTGCTTCTGTCCTTCTGTCTACCCTGCTATCTCTCCTATTATCTCCCTCTGTCGCTCCTGTCTCTATCTCTTTATTTTTATTGTCCTGTCTACCCTGTTATCTCCCTCTATCTCTCCTTTACCTCCTGTCTTGTCTACCCTACTGTATCTCCTTTAGCTCCTGTCCTGTCTACCCTACTGTCTCTCCTATTGTCTCCCTCTGTCTCAACTGTCTCTTTCTCTCCCTTTACTCCTGTCCTTCTGTCCACCCTGCTATCTCTCCTATATTTCCTTCCCCTGTCATTTTCTTCTCTCTATCCGCTCCCTGTCATTATCCAACCTCTCCCAACCGTTCACCCGCCCTATCAAAACACCTCATCCTATCCCGAAGGTCACGTTTCCCTGCCGGACTTGTCACCCTTCGCCTGCGCCTCCCTCGGGTGTTGTGGGGACGCCGCCCTGAGCCAATCAAGACCCAAATTCGCACAAATATTGACTCCCCGGACCTCTCACGCTGGAACGACGGGAATAATCTGTCTGGCCGTTTGTTTATCTTCTCGACCTGCCTGCCTCATCGCCTTTTCAGTCACACCAGTTCGAATCCCGTTGCCTCTTTCTTTATCTTCCTCCTCCTCCTCCTCCTCCTCCTCCTCCTCCTCCTCCTCCTCCTCCTCCTCCTCCTCCTCCTCCTCCTCCTCCTCTTTCTTCTTCCTTCTCCTCCTCCCTCTTCTTTAATGTGTCTTTCTATTCTTTCTAATCTCTGTTCAAGGTTGTTTGTGACTTTTTTGCGTGAACTTAAAATTTTGTCAGGATAAAGAGAGAGAGAGAGAGAGAGAGAGAGAGAGAGAGAGAGAGAGAGAGAGAGAGAGAGAGAGAGAGAGAGAGAGAGAGAGAGAATGCACCTATTGAATGCTTTTAATTAGAAAGGGGAGGATACGAAAAAGGGAAAAGGAATTTGGGTGAGAGACAAACAGACAGACAGACGTAAGAGAATATTGTAAGTGAAGAGAACAATTAATGATAGTGATAGCAATGATAATAATAATGATAATAATAATAATAATAATAATAATGATAATAATTATAATAGTAATAATAATAAATGTAATTAATCTAGTGGCGGGAAAGGTCTTGTAGTAATTACGTGTGTGGGTTTAGGAGGAGAGGTAATAATCCCAATGTTGACTTTACACCTACTCTCTCTCTCTCTCTCTCTCTCTCTCTCTCTCTCTCTCTCTCTCTCTCTCTCTCTCTCCTCTCTCTTCTCTCTCTCTCTCTCTCTCCCAGAGAAAATCTCTCCCTTACCCCTCTTTCTTCTTTTTCGGTAGGGGGGCAGAAAGGGGCTAAATGGGGGGGCAGAGAGGGGCTAAATGGGGGGGGCAAAGCAGGTCCAAGAGGGGGGCGGAGCAGAGGGGGGCTAAAGGGGGGGCAAGTTGAATAGTCCAAAAAGAATTCTGGAACTAATTCTGAAATTTTCCCAAAAAGTTGAGTTGGGCGGAGAGTTAATTCAAAGCAATGAAGATCCGACTCTCTCTCTCTCTCTCTCTCTCTCTCTCTCTCTCTCTCTCTCTCTCTCTCTCTCTCTCTCTCTCTCTCTTTCACACACTCCCTCACAAAATAAGGAAAAAATACCTTACTAATCCTTATTAATGGTATAAGTAAAAAAAAAATTCTCTTTATTTCGTTCTTTAATTTTGGTTATACATTTTGCTACGAGAAAATAAATAAGAAAAAAATAGTCTGGAATGAAAATGAATGGAATCGAAAACTTTTGCTTCACGCTTTTTGGTTCTTAGGTAAGAGTGACGCGTTTTTAAGACCGATAGGAAATGAGAACACTTTTTATCATTTTTCATATTGTTGCGTTCACTTAAGTATCGCTCGCGGGTCCGAAGTGTTGGCGGACTCCCTAAAAGATCCGCCTTGAGGGACCCGACCATAAAATTTGGGAACAAACCTCATAAATTTGGAACTAATCCTATTTGTGGGGATTGGGACACGCATGCAGAGAGAGAGAGAGAGAGAGAGAGAGAGAGAGAGAGAGAGAGAGAGAGAGAGAGAGAGAGAGAGAGAGAGAGAGAGAGAGAGAGAGAGAGAGAAAAAAAATACATATATAAGGGGGGGATTGGGACACGCAAAAAGAGAGAGAAAGAGAAAGAGAGAGCTGTATTATATCGTTTTTCCATCAAGAGTATTGGTTATGAAGACAATAAATGTTTCGTTTTTGAGTTTTGGCAGCATTAAGAATATCTAATTTATATCCTGTGAGATGTAAATGGCGCAAACGTTTCCTCCCCCACCACACTCCCCAACCTTTCCTCCTCTCTCCTTCCCCTCTTTTTCCCCTCCCCAAGCACTTATCACTCCCCCATCCATCCCTACAAGAGTCCCCAACCTGTCTTCTTCCCTACCCTCCCCAAAGATCCCCATTCCTCACCCTTCCCCCTTCCCCTCACTTTCCCTCCATAGCCACCCCTTCCTCCACCTTCCCCCTTCCCCCTCCCTCTTCCACAGGCACCCCCACCCTCCTCCTCCTCCATTGCTTCCTCCCTTTTAAGCACCAGTGATTTCATTTAGATCAACCGACTGCCTGACACTCACTACTTTAAGCAATTTACACCGAACTCTGGCCTCCTGAAGCTGCGGGAGAGAGAGAGAGAGAGAGAGAGAGAGAGAGAGAGAGAGAGAGAGAGAGAGAGAGAGAGAGAGAGAGAGAGAGAGAGAGAGAGAGAGAGAGAGAGAGAAGCTCCTGCTGGGGGTGTGGTGGTGGTGTGTGTGTGTGTGTGGGTGTGTGTGTGGGGTGTGTGGGTGTGTGTGTGGGTGGGTGTGTGTGTGACCGCCATGGCTGCCCTTTCCACCACTCTTATTTTATTCATTTTTTCATATTTTTCTTCTCTTCCTCCTTCTTCATCATCATGTTCTCCTTTTTTTTCTTCTCCTCCTCCTCCTTCCTCCTCCTCCTCCTCCTCCTCCTCCTCCTCCTCCTCCTCCTCTCCCCTCCCTCCTCCTCCTCCTTCTCTAGTATGTAGTTCAGCAGATACCCTCGCTATGGACCAATAGGTCTCCTGGTGTCTGTTATTCCTATGTAATCCTATGTAATCCTCCTCCTCCTCCTCCTCTCAAGCTCTTCCTTCATCTCCACATTACTTCACACAATTTTTTATTTCCCTCCTCCTCCTCCTCCTCCTCCTCCTCCTCCTCCCCCCCCCCCCCACCACCCCCCACCGCCCCCCTCACGCCCACGCTGGCAACTAAATATTCACTTAATATTCAAAGACTCCCGTGGGCGGCTGGAGTACGTGCCTTTCAGAGCCGCCGCCCGCCGCTGTTACGCCCTCGCCGATACAAGGGTGGAGAGGATGATATTTAGCTGATTTTGAACACTTACTGCCTTAACTTATCTACCTTTTGAACACTTACTGCCTTAACTTATCTGCCTTTTGAACACCTACTGCCTTAACTTATCTGCCTTTTGAACACTTACTGCCTTAACTTATCTACCTTTTGAACACTTACTGCCTTAACTTATCTACCTTTTGAACACCTACTGCCTTAACTTATCTGCCTTTTGAACACTTACTGCCTTAACTTATCTACCTTTTGAACACCTACTGCCTTAACTTATCTACCTTTTGAACACCTACTGCCTTAACTTATCTACCTTTTGAACACTTACTGCCTTAACTTATCTGCCTTTTGAACACTTACTGCCTTAACTTATCTACCTTTTGAACACTTACTGCCTTAACTTATCTACCTTTTGAACACCTACTGCCTTAACTTATCTACCTTTTGAACACTTACTGCCTTAACTTATCTACCTTTTGAACACTTACTGCCTTAACTTATCTACCTTTTGAACACTTACTGCCTTAACTTATCTACCTTTTGAACACTTACTGCCTTAACTTATCTACCTTTTGAACATATACTGCCTTAACTTATCTACCTTTTGAACACTTACTGCCTTAACTTATCTACCTTTTGAACACTTACTGCCTTAACTTATCTGCCTTTTGAACACATACTGCCTTAACTTATCTACCTTTTGAACACTTACTGCCTTAACTTATCTGCCTTTTGAACACATACTGCCTTAACTTATCTACCTTTTGAACACTTACTGCCTTAACTTATCTGCCTTTTGAACACTTACTGCCTTAACTTATCTACCTTTTGAACACTTACTGCCTTAACTTATCTACCTTTTGAACACTTACTGCCTTAACTTATCTGCCTTTTGAACACTTACTGCCTTAACTTATCTACCTTTTGAACACTTACTGCCTTAACTTATCTGCCTTTTGAACACTTACTGCCTTAACTTATCTACCTTTTGAACACTTACTGCCTTAACTTATCTACCTTTTAAGCCATCTGTATGATTAATTACTGTATAAATAAAAAGAAATAAAAAAAGATGAAGAGGAGCAGGGAGTGAAGGGGTAGGCGGGGATTTGCTAATAGATCAGTTTCCCTCCAATTTTTTGTCAGTTTTCAAATTTCTGTGACATTCATTCATGCGTTGATTAGTTTCTGCATCCTCTCTCTCTCTCTCTCTCTCTCTCTCTCTCTCTCTCTCTCTCTCTCTCTCTCTCTCTCTCTCTCTCCCCCCCTCCCTCCAATTTCTTATCGATTTTCTCATTTCTCTGAAGTATTCATGCGTAGCTTAGTTTTGTATCCTCTCTTTCTCTCCTTCTTCCTCCTCCTCCTTCTTCTTCTTTTCTTCCTCCTCCCTCCTCCTCCCCAAGTGCTGAAGTTATCCCTCGACGGAGCTGAATTATGTGAAGAATCGTCAATCAACATATCTGCGTCACTCTGAGATTCCTTGAAAAAAATAAAAGAAAGGAAACTGGTTCTTAGCTTTGTCTCACTTCGTTCACCTCAACACCTTCCCTCCCTCCTTCCCTCCTTTCATTCCTGCCAAACACCTTTCCTTCCTTCTCTCCCCATCTCTTTTACACCTTCCCTCCTTCCTTCCCTCCTTCAATTCCTGTCAAACACCTCTCCTTCCCTCTTTCTCCATTCTTCACACCTTCCCTTCCTTCCCTTCCTTCTTACCCTACAGTCCTACACCTTCCCCTTTCCTTCCCCTCTCCCCATAACCATTTCCCCTTCCTCTCCTCACAGTGGAAAGAGAGACAGAAGGTCTATTTGGGCTTCATTAACAGGGATTTTTAGAACTTATGAATGGTGATGGTGATGGTAGTGGTGGTGATGGTGATGGTGGTGGTGGTGAGGACAACAGGTTTAGGGAAGACAGGGACGCTATACTGATGACGACTCCTTGTTGCCCCTCGACCGCGAAACCCGAGACCTGAGAACGCGAAACACGAGACTCTGAACCCCTCCGTCCCCACCTCACACTAGAGACAGG
>JACEEZ010007573.1:42500-52534 GCA_016584305.1 Chionoecetes opilio
CTTTGCTACGGGATGTGATAGTTTTCTTTGCTACGGGGTGTGATAGTTTTCTTTGCTACGGGATGTGATAGTTTTTTTTTTTGCTAGGGGTGTGTAGTTTTCTTTGCTACGGGGGTGTATAGTTTTTTCCCTTTTCTCGGGATGTTAGTTTTTCTTTGCTACGGGATGTATGTTTTCTTTGCTATGGGGGTGTATGTTTTCTTTGCTACGGGGTGTGATATTTTCTTTGCTACGGGGGTGATAGTTTTTTTTGCTACGGGTGTGTAGTTTTCTTTTTCTACGGGATTTGTAGTTTTTTTTTTTTCTACGGGTGTGTGTTTTTTTTTTCTAGGGATGTGATAGTTTTCTTTGCTACGGGATGTGATAGTTTTCTTTGCTACGGGGTGTGATAGTTTTCTTTGCTACGGGATGTGATAGTTTTCTTTGCTACGGGATGTGATAGTTTTCTTTGCTACGGGGTGTATATTTTTTTTTTTGCTCGGGATGTCATTTTTTTTTTTCTACGGGGGTGATAGTTTTTTTTTGCTACGGGGGGTATAGTTTTCTTTGCTACGGGGGTGATAGTTTTTTTTGCTACGGGTTATCGTTTTTTTTGCACGGGATGTGATAGTTTTTTTTTGCTACGGGTGTAATAGTTTTTCTTTGCTACGGGTTTCTATTTTTCTTTGCTACGGATTGATGTTTTTTTTGCTACGGGAGTGAAGTTTTTCTTTCTACGGGGTGTGATATTTTCTTTTTCTACGGGTGTATGTTTTTTTGCTACGGGGTGTGTAGTTTTCTTTGCTACAGGTTGATAGTTTTCTTTGCTAAGGGTTGATAAAATTTTAAATTGCTACGGTTATAGTTTTAAATTGCTACGGGGTGTGATAGTTTTCTTTGCTACGGGGTGTGATAGTTTTCTTTGCTACGGGATGTGATAGTTTTCTTTGCTACGGGATGTGATAGTTTTCTTTGCTACGGGGTGTGATAGTTTTCTTTGCTACGGGATGTGATAGTTTTCTTTGCTAGGGGGTTATGTTTTTCTTTGCTACGGGGGGTGTAGTTTTCTTTGCTACGGGGGGGATAGTTTTCTTTTCTACGGGTGGAATTTTCTTTGCTACGGGATGTGATAGTTTTCTTTGCTCGGATGGAAGTTTTTCTTTGCTACGGGGTGTAATAGTTTTCTTTCTACGGGGTGTCTAGTTTTCTTTTTCTACGGATTGATAGTTTTTTTTGCTCGGGGTTGATAGTTTTTTTTTTTGCTACGGGGGGTGTATTTTTTTTGCTACGGGTGTGATGTTTTTTTGCTCGGGATGTATAGTTTTTTTTTGCTACGATTGGTGTTTTTTTTTTTGCTAGGGATTTGTAGTTTTTTAATTGCTACGGTGTGATTTTTTTTTGCTAGGGGGGGTGAAATTTTTTTTCTACGGGGTGTGATGTTTTTTTTTGCTACGGGTGTGATAGTTTTTTTTGCTAGGGATGTGATAGTTTTCTTTGCTACGGGGGTTGAAATTTTTTTTTTGCTACGGGGTGTGATGTTTTTTTTTGCTAAGGGGTGTGATAGTTTTTTTTGCTACGGGATGTGAAATTTTCTTTGCTACGGGGGGTGTGTTTTCTTTTTTACGGGGTGTGTATTTTCCCTTTTCTACGGGTGTGATAGTTTTCTTTGCTACGGGGTGTGATAGTTTTCTTTGCTACGGGGTGTGATAGTTTTCTTTGCTACGGGGTGTAATGTTTTTAAAATTTCTACGGGATGTATGTTTTTTTTTTTGCTACGGGGGGTAATGTTTGAAAAAGCTACGGGATTGATAGTTTTTAATTTCTACGGGATGTATAGTTTAAATTGCTCGGGGTGTAATATTTTGAAAATTTCTACAGTGTGATGTTTGAAATTGCTACGGGATGTGATGTTTTTTAAATTGCTACGGGATGTAATAGTTTGAAATTGCTACGGGATGTAATAGTTTGAAATTGCTACGGGATGTGATAGTTTGAAATTGCTACGGGATGTAATAGTTTGAAATTGCTACGGGATGTGATAGTTTGAAATTGCTACGGGATGTAATAGTTTGAAATTGCTACGGGATGTGATAGTTTGAAATTGCTACGGGAATTTGATGTTTTGAATTGCTACGGGATGTAATAGTTTGAAATTGCTACGGGATGTAATAGTTTGAAATTGCTACGGGATGTAATAGTTTGAAATTGCTACGGATTGATAGTTTGAAATTGCTACGGGATGTAATAGTTTGAAATTGCTAGGGGATGTAATGGGTTTGAAATTGCTACGGATGTGATATTTTGGGAAATTGCTACGGATGTGATAGTTTGAAATTGCTACGGGATGTGATAGTTTGAAATTGCTACGGGATGTAATAGTTTTCTTTGCTACGGGATGTGATCGTTTGAAATTGCTACGGGATGTAATAGTTTGAAATTGCTACGGGATGTAATAGTTTGAAACTGCTACGGGATGTAATAGTTTTCTTTGCTACGGGATGTGATGGTTTTCTTTGCTACGGGATGTGATAGTTTTCTTTGCTACGGGATGTGATAGTTTGAAATTGCTACGGGATGTAATAGTTTGAAATTGCATGTTAGAGGAAGAAAAAGAAATACAAAAACATTGAGTGACGACCCAACAGCCGAGGGAAGGTAAACAAACACGTGGACAAACAAAACACAAAACAAACAGATCAAGAACAAACAAACATGGAAGGGACTCGTTACCATTTCAAAAAAAGAGACGAAAAGAAAGAAAGAAAAAAAAATTACGTTTGTGTATTGGTAACATACGTCCTGCAAATGACGCTTAATGGATGTGTTTTTTGTCCCTCAGTGGCTCAGAGAAACGACAAAAAATTTCTCCAGTTGAGATAAAGAATAAAAATGAAACACGAAAAGGAAAAAAGTTAAAAAGAAAAAGAAAAGTGAATGAGTTTTTTGTGTCTGTGTCCCTGTTCTCGCATTTGTCTTTTCATTATTTTGCTTTTTTGTTTTTCCTTAATGGTTATAGTTTGGTTTTCCAGCGTGACAGATTTAAAGAAAGTATTAAAAGAAAAAAATGAAAAAGTTTGCTCTTACATTTTACGAACGTGTGAGTGTGTGTGTGTGTATGTCTTTCTTTATGTCTGTCTGTCTGTCGTTTCTCTCTCTCTCTCTCTCTCTCTCTCTCTCTCTCTCTCTCTCTCTCTCTCTCTCTCTCTCTCTCTCTCTCTCTCTCTCTCTCTCTCTCTTCCCTACTACCATCACTGTTACAAAAACTCATGAATAGTGAAAAAATAATGAAAATTTGTCACTATGGTGGATTGGTGGATGGATCTGGAATAAAAAAACAAAAAAAAACTTGTATCGATAATAACTAACAGTATGATGCCAAAAAATATTCATCACACAGGGAAATATAGACTATAATGGACAGAGGGATGCGTATTAATAAAAAAAAGGAAGATATTGATACGTTATAATATTTCTGCAAAATGAATTATTGATATGTGCATAGCAAAATTGATACGGAAAGAGAGAATGAAATGCGAGGGGAAAAAATGGGAAATAAATGATAGTAGTAACATTGTACGGAAAATAAGTGCCCTGTGCGAGAAAAAAAATAGAGAATTTGGAACATGGAAAAAATTGGAAGCGAAAAGTGAAAAAAAAAATCATTAACGCTATGACGAACGAAAATCGTGAATAGGTATATTAGTGGAATAAACAGCAACCAACCCTCTGATAACTTAGAAAATAAGCTTAAAATAAAATCAGAGCAAAAAATTAGAAAAAATCATATGCAAAAAAAAAAAAAAAAAACCGAAACCGATAAGCAAAAAATAAAAAATGAAAAAAAACCGAAAGCCGAAAGAAAAATAAGTGAAAAAAATATACTCAAAAAATCCCCACAACTCCATCACACAGCATCAGCAGGCGACGCATAAGACAATAATAATCTCATGAGACTCAAAGAACCATTAGATATGAAAGCTGCGAGAGCGATCGCCTGGAATGATTAATTAATGGCACAGAAGGAGGTGATCCATTACCTGTGAACCATTAGAGGAGTGACGGTGCGATGAAGGGTGATCAAGGAATTACCTGAGGCGTCTACCTGTTGCTTGGCTAGGGCAGGTGAACACACACACACACACACACACACACACACACACACACACACACACACACACACACACACACACACCACGACCACTTACACTAATGCCCCCCTTCCCCTCCTCCCCTTCCTCCTTTTCCCCTCTGAGCTTCGTGGTTTTTCCTTTCCCCTTCTCATATTTCCCCTATTTGTATATTCATAACAATTTATACTGATTCAATTTGTCACCTTCTTCCTCTCCCATATACACTGTCTTAATTCTTGCTCCTCTTTTCCTTTATTTTTATGTTTTATTTTGGGAGGAGGGGAGAAGGAAGAGAAGCAGGAGGTAGAAAACTTACACACACACATACACTTCTCTCTCTCTCTCTCTCTCTCTCTCTCTCTCTCTCTCTCTCTCATCTCTCTCTCTCCTCTCTCCTCTCTCTCTCTCTCTCCCCTCTCTCTCTCTCTCTCCTCTCTCCCCTCTCTCTCTCTCTTCTCCTCTCTCTCTCTCTCTCTCTCTCTCTCTCTCTCTCCTCTCTCTCTCTCTCCTCTCTCTCTCTCTCTCTCTCTCTCTCTCTCTCTCTCTCTCTCTCTCTCTCTCTCTCTCTCTCCTCCCTCTCTCTCTCTCCTCTCTCTCTCTCTCTCTCTCTCTCTCTCTCTCTCTCTCTCTCTCTCTCTCTCTCTCTCTCTCTCTCTCTCCCCTCTCTCTCTCTCTCTCCTCTTCTTTCTCTCCTCTCTCTCCTCTCCTCCTCTCTCTCTCTCTCCTCTCTCCTCTCCTCTCCTCTCTCTCCTCTCTCTCTCTCTCTCAGACAAGGAATACAAATACTCTCGTTTCCCTTAATGGAAGGAGAGATACGAAAGGGGAGAAGAGGGCCGCAGGGGAGGAACTGGTCGCCGCTGAAGAAGAGGAGGAGGAGGAGGAGGAGGAGGAGGAGGAGGAGGAGGAGGAGGAGAGGGGAGGAGGTAAAGAGATGAAGTTATATGGGAGGGAGGAATGAGAGGGAGACGCCAGTGGAGTTAGAGAGAGAGAGAGAGAGAGAGAGAGAGAAGAGAGAGAGAGAGAGAGAGAGAGAGAGAGAGAGAGAGAGAGAGAGAGAGAGAGAGAGAGATTTTATTAGACCATTCATCACTTCTGTTATTACTACTATCATCATTATCATCATTACTATAATTAGCAGCATCATAATAACTTATCGGTCCGTTACAAGTCATTGCTGAACTGTGAACAATTATTTCCTTGTCATGTTTTTTAATTAATTGGCTCTTATATAAAAGAAAAGAGTCATCATTGAAAATTAGTGAGTCAGAAAATACTTACTTACTAACCTACTTACTTACTTACCTACTTATCATCTTACTTACTTACCTACTTATCATCTTACTTACTTACCTACTTATTCACTTACTTACTCATTTACCTACTTACTTTCCTACTAACCTGCTTTCTTCTTGCCTACTTACTTATTGACTTACTCGCTTACCTACTTACATACTCACTCAATCAATTACATATTTTCTACACACCTACTTACTTTTTTTTACTTACTCACGAGCCTCCAATAAGTGTAAGAATTTTTCATCATTGTCATACGAAGACTTAAACATTCCAGTATAGCGTCCCAGGATTCCAGAGTTATGATAAAGAATCCTCATAAGCTCTTAAAAACCCTTATAGTGGAAATCTGTGTATAGGCCCGTCATCGTTATCTGGGATCCTTTTCCTTCGTTCCTTTTTTGCATTCAGTATCTCTCTGTATATAGGACTTCTATCACAGGATTCACGGTGTGGTGGTGGTGGTGGTCATGGATCCTTCATATTCCTTATCTATCCTATTCCTTTTAACCTTTATCGGGCGAAACAACATATTTGGTAACTTGATCTCTCTTGTATATTATTGTGTGTCCAGGAAAAGGGCATCATTTATAACCACAAATCGCTTTCTATATCACTCAGAGAAGCGGGTTGTTGAGGGAGAGATGGCGGGGCTGGTCTCTCGATCTGTCGGCTGTCAAGGGTGATGGTGCGATAGGCAGGGTCTTGGGGTTGTGTTGTGTGGTTGTGTTTGTGTCACCCTCCCAAACCCTCCCTAAACCTGACCCATCCAAGACACGCCCTTCAGATTGTGTGGGGTTCTTGTCACTCCACAGATAGATGGATTGATTGATAGGTATTCATTGACCACAAAAATACATGTAAATGATGCATACAATTTAGGTTATGGTCCATATAAAAGCCATAAAAACAACATTTGCAAAACAAGATCACTTAAACATCACAAAAATTGGAAAATTAATAGATAGAAAGATTGGTAAATATTCCATGACCACAAAAATACATGTATACGATACATAAAATTTAGGTTATGGTCCATATAAAAGCCATAAAAACAACATTTGCAAAACAAGATGACTTAACATAACAATACAAAGAAAAGAAAAGAAATACTATACTAGAATAAAAATAAAAAAGGTAAATGATTATGCCTACACCATTAACACACAACGCTGACCTTTTTTTGACCCTCTGGAGACTCTCCCTTCAGAGTGTGTAGAGTCACGCCTAAGGTCACTCCCACAACCCTCGGGAGCGCCGCCCCTGCGTGTCAGCCCGCCATCAGCCGCTCCCAAACTATTATTGCAATATTGCGCGCCAACACTTTATGTGGCCAAATTTGTAGTGTCGAATGAATATTCATTTGTCTTTCTGTTTTTATTTATTTCGTTTCTTTCTTTGTTTGTGCGACATTCCCGTGCACCACGACAGTTCGCTATTAACGACGCCTTCGCTATACACTACGCTACCTAAGTCTAAAGCGACGTCGGAATGGCAAGGGGCGCCCATTCGAAGTGTGTTTTACGTAGCCACTTCTCCGCTAAATGTTGCACTTTTTCGTAAAACTTTGGCAAAACACGAGAAAAACACATCTTTGTTATCCTGTGCCTCCTCCTCTTCTTTTTCCTTTACTACCTCCACCTTTTACTTGCCCTACTCCTCTTCTCCCTCCTCCTCCTCCTCTTCTCCCTCCTCCTCCTCCTCTTTTCCCTTTTCCTCCTCCTCCTTCTCTTTAGGGGCATGGTATCCTTTTCCAACTATTCTCTTACATATAGTTTGATAGTAGTATGTAGTTCAGCAGATACCCTCGTTATAAACCAATAGGTATCCTGGTATCTGTTCTTCCTATGTATTCCTATGTATTTCTCCTCCTCTTCCTCCCCCTCCTCTTCCTCCCCCTCCTCTTCCTCCTCATCAAAACAACTATATCCCATTAAGGAGATACAAGGCAGGGATTACCAGGCCAGGACACTTCAAAGACACGAGGGTGAAACAAACAACATGAAATATGCACAGAGAAATAGTCAACTCATTTTACTCTCTCTCTCTCCCCTCTTCTCCTCTCTCTCTCTCTCCTCTCTCTCCTCTTCTCTCTCTCTCTCTCTCTCTCTCCCCTCTCTCTCTCTTCTCTCTCTCTCTCTCTCCTCTCTCTCTCTCTCTCCTCTCATCTCTCTCTCTCTCTCTCTCTCTCTCTCTTCTCTCTCTCTCTCTCTCTCTCTCCTCTCTCTCTCTCCCTCTCTCTCTCTCTCTCTTCCTCTCTCCTCTCCTCTCTCTCTTTTCCCCTCTCTCTCTCTCTTCTCTCTCTCCCCTCTCTCCTCTCTCTCTTCTCTCTCTCTCTCTCTCTCTCTCCCCTCTCTCTCTCTTCCCCTCCCCTCTTCTCTCTCGTCTCTCTCTCCCTCTCTCTCCCCTCTCTCCTCCCCTCTCTCTCTCTCCTTTTCTCTCTCTCTCTCTTCTCTCTCCTCATCTCTCTCTCTCTCTCTCTCTCTCTCTCTCTCTCTCTCGCTCTCTCTCTCTCTCTCTCTCTTCTCTCTCTCCTCTCTCTCTCTCTCTCTCTCTCTCTCCTCATTTTCTCTCTCTCCCCTTTTCCCCCTCTCCTCTCTCCTCTCTCTCTCTCTCTCTCTCTCCTCTCTCTCTCCTCTCTCTTCTCTCTCTCTCTCTCTCTCTCTCTCCTCTCTCTCTCTCTCTCTCTGGCAAAAACTGTTATGATATTCTCGTAGAAAGTCGAAAAGAAAATAATCTGTTTGTAGTATTAATAAAGTGTATACGAAATGTGATGAATTTTAGAAGTTTCAAGTTTAGTATTTTTCTTGACAATCTTTTTATAAACGTAGTAATTTGTCTCGGTAAGTTTGTTATTAAAGGAAGTTGTTGTTGTTGCTGGTTTATTTCTCTCTCTCCTCTCTCTTCTCTCTCTCTCTCTCTCTCTCTCTCTCTCGTCTCTCTCTCGTCCTCTCCTCTCTCTCTCTCTCCTCTCTCTCTCTCTCTCTCTCTCTCTCTCTCTCTCTCTCTCTCTCTCTCTCTCTCTCTCTCTTACACACACACACAAAGAAAAGCCACTTTCATATATCATTTTGTTTGTTGTGTCATACCATTGGACAAAGAAAGATGTTTGACGTGTTTTTAGTGGACAGGAGTGAGATGACCACCTGGCTATTTGTCTACCTGTCCTCATGACCACCTGTCTAATGGGGAGTTTTCGAAGCTAAACCGCCAGATGTCTCTCGCGCATCTCACATCCTCTGCTCTGTGAGGCTGAATGATCTATCATTTACCGTAAATTCTCTGTATTTCTTTGGGACATATCAGAATTATCCTTCAATACAACAACTGAAACAGTTCTTAATAAAAAATGTAGTTTATCATTTTATTTGTCTGCACTTGGTGAAAATATTGGCAAAACAATTGAATACTTGAAAACTCAATCTTTAAAAATCGTCTTTTCATAAAAAAAAAACAATTCAAGCAGAATGAGGCTTCAGGAAATATCTACTTGTATGTAAGCATTCACTGAGTACCTATTTTGGGTGTATATGTCTCTCTTACGACGAACATTTAACCAAAACAGAGTGTGGTGTTCAGCATCTCCACAGAAACCATCCCGCCGGCAGGATCTGCTATCACCCACTTTCCTGTTGACACGACACGGCCGCCGCTCCCTTACCTCACAGCTCATATCACTGATACTCCTAACTTCTCAATACCACAGGCTACATGTCATCCTAACTATCATCACCCGCTTATCTCATCACACTCTCTATCCTCTACTGGAATATTCGTGGCATCTGCTCCCACATACCGTTTCCCACATAAAGAAGACTTTCGTCTCCTTATTTCGTGCTTTGACTGTGACTTGTGTTGTGTTGGGGCGGAGCGGAGTGGCGCATGTAGTTACGTGACAGACGTGCAGTCACTATGTACTGTGGGTAGTAGTAGTTGGGGTAATAAGGCCGTGCACAGCAGTAAAAGTCTCCTTGCAGTCCTTTCCGTCTCCTCCATAGCCCAGAGCCGTTTTGTGTGACGAAGTTGAGAGGGTGGTTGCAACCCCCTCCTTCGTTTACAATAGGATAAACCAGAGGACATAGAGTATTCAGAGGGAAGGGTTGATTGATGATTCAGAGGGAAAGATTGAGGTGGAGGGGCTTAGAGTTCGCGGCGGGGGAAATAGTAAACAGACCATGTATTGTCTTCGATAAGGACTGTTCGTTGAGGTGCCAAGCACTTAATTACTTCTTGGTTAAATGTTCGTCGTAAGAGAGACATATACACCCAAATAGGTACTCAGTGAATGCTTACATACAAGTAGATATTTCCTGAAGCCTCATTCTGCTTGAACTTGTTGTTTTTTTATGAAAAGACGATTTTTAAAGATTGAGTTTTCAAATATTCAATTGTTTTGCCAATATTTTCACCAAGTGTAGACAAATAAAATGATAAACTACATTTTTTATTAAGAACTGTTTCAGTTGTTGTATTGAAGGATAATTCTGATATGTCCCAAAGAAGTACAGAGAATTTACGGTAAATGATAGTCATTCAGCCTCACAGAGCAGAGGATGTGACGCATGAGAGACAGCTTGAGCGTGAGCTTATTAGAAAACTTCCCATTGTCTTGTCATGTACTACTTCCTGGGG
>JACEEZ010007574.1:0-25187 GCA_016584305.1 Chionoecetes opilio
TTCTTTCGATAATTCATTCTTCTTTCTATTTATTTATTTATTTCTCAAAGTAAACGGATATAATTTGTTACTCTTGTTTGTTCATAGATAAGTGAATTAAAGAGAGAGAGAGGGAGAGAGATTTTCATAATACTTACCTACTTTTTTTCTTTTTTTTATATATATTATTAATATTCCTTTTTTACATGTTTGTAGATGAACCGGCAAACAAATGGATTACCTAGATGATATTGTTATTGTTTTATTGTAATTGGTGGTAGTGGTGGTGGTAGTAGTAGTAGTAGTAGTAGTAGTAGTAGTAGTAGTAGTAGTAGTAGTAGTAATAATTGGAACGTCCAACAACTCGATGATAATCTCGGACTCTGTACAGTCGTCCTGCCATTACCAAGTGCCAGGCGGAAATATAGTTACTGTGAAACATGATTACTTCCAAAAATAAAGATAGATTTTTGGTAGTTTTTTCCATGTGCCATTTATTATTGAAAGACATCTTAAGAAAAGAAAACATATCAGTATAAGTACGACAACTTCCGCGACAGCTGGAACCCCATAACACGTTCATCACCCATCACCTGCCACCAATAGACAATGCACAAGTCCTCCTATATACATGTTGAACAAGAGAGGTTGGACAGTGCCAAGAATAAGTGCCTTCGAATGTGAGAGAGGCTTTCAGCTTCATAAGGAGGTAACCGGAGGTAAATTTATCGTACATGTACGATAATTATCGTACGTGTCGCAAAACTGCGACAGGCCGCGTGCACAGGGTGCGTGGTGGGAGGGGTTTCCATTGCATGATTTGAGTATAATTTTAATACGATAACAAGATATTGTCATTTATTTTGCTTGGTTTCACTTTCCTGCAGACTTATGTACAGTATTTCTATATGTCTCATTTCCATCAATCCATCCTAAGTCATCGTCAGGGGATTTTTTTATTGCATGTTTTTTCCAACAAGAAATTGTTATATTGTGTCTATTAATGGTAAAAAAAATATATATATATATATTGTGTAAACGTAAATACATATAAAATAGAGTACTTGACAGTAACTGTTGGATGCTTGGTAGTTCATAACTAAATATAAGAATAATGTAGAATAGGCAACTTGTACAGAACTGCTTCCGCCACTGGAGACACAAATTTGGTCCCGCCTACGAGGTTGTACCAGAATGACGGAGTTGTTGACTGCTCCTACTGTGTGGTGGTGGTGGTGGTTTTTACGAGTATTATTAATTGCTTCAAAATTCCGCTTCCTCTTATTATTATTGTTATTATTATTGTTATTATTATTATTATTATTGTTATTATTATTATTCATCCTTCTTGTCGACCTCCTTCCCCTCTTTTTTGTAGTTCTTTTGCCTTCATCATCATCATCTTTTGTCTCCTTTACTTTGGCTCTTCTTCCTCAAAACAACCACACACACACACACACACACACCACACACCAACACACAACCACACACACCACACACACACACACACAACACACACACACACACAAACAAAGATCATAACGCAACTATAATGGATTAAACATGTTACTTGTTTGCCTCTCTCTCTCTCTCTCCATCTCTCCTCATCCTCTTCTCTCTCTCTCTCTCTCTCTCTCTCTCCTCTTCTCTCTCTCTCTCTCTTCTCTCTCTCTCCGTTTTTACCTGGTATATTTAACTTGCTTTATGTAGGTTCACCCCCTCCCTCCTCCTCCTCCTCCTCCTCCTCCTCAGTGTTTATCCTGGCATCCCTCCCTCCTCTCCTTCCCTCCTCCCTCCTCCTCAGCCAATCAGCTGGCGTCCTCAGCCTCCCACGCCGGTGATTGGCTAGCCAGGATTTTGTCACCACCTGGCTGTGTGTGGTGGAGGAGAAGAGAGGAGGAGGAGAGGAGAATGAGATGAGAGAAGAGGAGCATGAGATGAGGAGATGAGAGGAGTAGGAGATGGTAGAGGAGGAGATGAGAGGAAATGGAGGAGGTAGAGGTGTAGGAAGATGAGAGGTGGGGTAGATGGACTAGATGAGAGGAATACAAAGGAAACACAAACAGCAACAGACCATTAGGTCCTTACATGGCTGTTTGATTTAACTACACTACACTAACTAGATAATAAGAGAGAAAGGATAGGAAAGTAGAAAGCTCCTCCCCACCCACCCATCCCTCCAGCCGAAGCTGGCCGGAAATGAAGTGATACCATGCAGAATGGAAAAACTGCATGGAATTTGTGAGGAAAGTTGAAAGCTGTAATCTATGGCTAACTACTATGTTTGTGGGGGTAGGTTTAGTGCTTGATAGTAGGGTCATGTTATGCGTGTTTTGCAATGGTGGGAACACAGTGTGGAGGTTCAAGGGTAGTGCGGCAGCCTTGCCTGGCGCTTTCTATGGAGGCAGCAGTCAATCAGGCCCCAGCTCCGTTCAATCCACTGCGGTAGTGCACTTGCCATGTAGGACGCCGTACACTTCAATGCCCCCTGCAGCAGTGATCCCTGTTACATAAATCCCGATGGTGGTCACTAACTGTCAGGACCCTTGCTGATCCACAGCCCGTCATCTCTTCAGGCGAGGAGGTGGAGGAGGAGATGAGAGGTGGGGGAGATGAGAGGAGAGAAGGTGGGAGGTGGAGGAGATGAGAGGAGGAGGAAGAGGAAGAGTATTTTCAGGTGCCCATTAAGAAGAAGAAATCGGAGGAGGAAAATTGGGAAGGAGAGGAGGAGGAATACAAAGGAATTTACAAAGAGCAACAGACCTATTGTGCCTTATAATCCATATAATATAGATGCCCTTTACCAGCTTTATGAATACGTGGAGAAAGAGGATACTAAAATTGAAGGCTCCTCCCCACCCACCCCTCTAACCGAAACTGGGGTAAAAAAAAAGATATACTATGCATAAAAAAAGCAAAGCATGGAAATATGGTAATAATAATGATAATAATGATAATAATAATAATAGTGTTATTTCACCCGAAGGCATAGAGAACTAAAATAAGAGAAAACAATACACATAATATACATACACAGAAGGGAATGAACTTAAGTACAAATATAATTAAATGATGAGTTAATTATGTGTGGTTTTGATGCAGACAAAGTTGGTGTAGGAAGAGGTAGTAAAATGTTAGATGTAAATAAAGTAGCACAAAGTAGTAAGTAAGATGTTAGATGTAAATAAAGTAGTAAGTAAAATGTTAGATGTAAATAAAGTAGCACAAAGTAGTAAGTAAGATGTTAGATGTAAATAAAGTAGTAAGTAAGATGTTAGATGTAAATAAAGTAGTAAGTAAGATGTTAGATGTAAATAAAGTAGCACAAAGTAGTAAGTAAAATGTTAGCTGTAAATAAAGTAGCACAAAGTAGTAAGTAAGATGTTAGATGTAAATAAAGTAGTAAGTAAAATGTTAGATGTAAATAAAGTAGCACAAAGTAGTAAGTAAGATGTTAGATGTAAATAAAGTAGTAAGTAAGATGTTAGATGTAAATAAAGTAGTAAGTAAGATGTTAGATGTAAATAAAGTAGCACAAAGTAGTAAGTAAGATGTTAGCTGTAAATATAGTAGCACAAAGTAGTAAGTAAAATGTTAGATGTAAAATGTATAAAGCAGCATAAGTAGAATAAAGTAGGTGTAGCTAGGTAGGCACAATGACAGTATGGTAAAACCCCTACCATCACACCTCTACTACTAATACACTGCCGCCATTAATATCAGTATTTTATTTGATTAATTTATGAATTTTAGTACTGCTACGAAAATAACTCTTACTTCTAATAGTACTGCTGCTATTACCATACTACTGTTGCTATAACTACTACTATTATTACTTCTACTGCTGCTATTACCATACTACTTCTGCTATAAACTACTACTATTATTACTTTTACTGCTGATATAGGGTGGTGCGGTGGCCTAGCCTGACACTGCCGCCTCTTGGTGCCAGCAGTCAATCAGGCCCCACACCGCTGCCACCAGTGTAGTAATTAATGTACTTGCTATTTGGGGAACACTTACTCCTTGTGTGCACTGGTAACCCCTGGGACGTACCTAAAATCCCCTAAATGATCCTCAATAGTCAGAAGAAGAGGAGGAGGAGAAGGAGCAGGAGAGAGGTAGCAGTGTAAATGTTGAGGGAGGAGAGAATGAGTAGGAGGAAAGAGGTGTGTGATTGTTGAAGGAGAGGGTTTATGTGTGTATGTGAGAGAGAGAGAGAAAGAGAAAGGAAGGGAGGGATGGAGCATTAATTGAATGTGGGTAAACAAGACCTTTTGCTCCCGGCTTCTGTTGACTCTCCTCCTCCTCCCCTCCTCCTCCTCCTCCTCCTCCTCCTCCTCCTCCTCCTCCTCCTCCTCTCTCCTCCTCCTCCTCCTCCACTCCTCCACTACCTGCAACTGCCCCTTAGCCTCTCTTTTCTTTCCTCCTTCCTCCTCCTCCTCTCCTCCCTCCCTCCTCCTTTTCTCTCTCCTTTGTCTCACCTGCCTCGGTATATTTCACTGCTCTGACTGAACCTTGTTTCTGAAATTATGGTGGTAGTAGAAGTAGTAGTAGTAGTAGTAGTAGGTAAAGTAGTGGTAATAGTAGTAGTAGTTAGTAGTAGTGGTGGTGGTGGTAGTAGTAGTAGTAGTAGCAGTAGCAGTAGCAGTAGTAGTAGTAGTAGCAGTAGTAGTAGTAGTAGTAGCAGCAGCAGCAGCAGCAGCAGCAGCAAGAAACAAGGTCATTGCTAGCTGGCATATTTTTCATTATTTTTTCAGTACTTTTTTTATACTATTACATAATTTTTGATCCATGTATTTGGAGTGCCAAGTGTCAAGGTAACGCAAACCCCCCCCCCCCCCCCCCCCCCACCCCCCCCCCCCCCCCCACCCACCACCACCCACCACCACCACACCATCACCACCACCACCACCACCACCACCACCACCACCACCACCACACCACACCACCACCACCATCACCAACACCACCACCACACTACAGCACCACCACCACCACAACCACCACTACAGCCACCACCACCACCACTACACCCCACCACCACCACCACTACAGCCACCACCACCACCACCACTACAGCCCTGGTGGTGGTGGGGGTGGTGCAATCTGTAGTATTGGTGGCACTGTTTGCGTTATTGATAAAATATAAGATTTGCAACGCTTCCGAGTGGCTGCCATTACGTATTGGAGAGGGGAAGAGAACGAGAGAGAGAGAGAGAAGAGAGCGAGAGCTTTGTTGGTATTTTAGTAGTGAATGTTTATTGACTTGAGTGGTAGCAAGGGCGTGAGGCAAATGATGTCATGGTAGTAGTAGTAGCAGTAGAAGTAGCAATATATTGTAGAAGTAGTAGTAGTAGAAATGGTAGTAGTAGTTGTAGCAAAAGGCGGGTGTGACAATAATGTAGAATGTTGGTGTTGTGTTATTGGCGACTTTTTGTTGTAGTAAGTGGAGTAAGTAGTAGTAGTAGTAGTAGTAGTGTAGTAGCATAGTATAGTAGTATAGTGGTAGTAGTAGTAGTGGTGTTAGTATGGTGTAGGTGTTGGTTTTGGTGGTGGTGACACTGGTAGAAGTGAGTGCCAGTTTTCACTTTTCTTGGCACCCCTTTGATTATTTTTAGTGCCCTGTGTGTGTGTGTGGTGTGTGTGTGTGTCATTACACCCATGGTCTTGTCCACACGATCAGACTCGCGATCGGCAGTTTCACCCTCCCGGTGCGAGATTGGAGCTCATTATTACCGATCTTTGGGTAATGCTGGGACCTCACACACCACACACACCCATCCCCTTGCTCAAGGGGAACAGTAACCACCCCGAACTTGTCAGTGTGTGTGACTGTGTGTAGTATGTGTTCTGTATGCGTGACTGTGGTGTTTATTGTGTGACTGTGTGTGTGTGTGTGTGTGTGTGTGTGTGTGACTGTGTGTGTGTGATGTGTGGTGTGTGTGTGTTGTGTGTGTGTATACACGTACATAACCAGCCTTTCCTTTCTCCCTCACAGGTGTGTATCCTATGTTACCCGAGGCCCTGTGGAGGAGCCTCTCACGTGACCTTGACTCATTACGGAGGGCGCCAGGTGAGACAAGGCAGGTCAGGTGACACCACAACCACACACACACACACACCCCACACACACACACACACACACACACACACACACACACACACACACACACAGACAGACTGGCACTTCTTATAATGATTTACAACTAAACTAGAATACTGAAATGCAGGACTAGTAATAAACAGATGATGATGATGATGAATAAGGTAAGGCATATGGATGAAAGTGTGAAGGAAGGTCAGGGTTTGGAGTGTAGGAGGAGGAGGAGGCGTTACTTGAGTGTAGAGGGAATGATGGGAGTGATAGAGGGGAAGTGAGAGGAAGAGGAGGGTGTGGTGGTGGTGGTGGTGGTGGTGGGAGAGGAGGAGGAGGGGGGAAGGGTGTGGAGGTGGAGGAAGAGTTATATGTGTAGTTGGTTGTTGACGTGGATCAGGTGAAATGCAGGCAGGGCGGCGTTAACACACTCACACACACACCTGTGTGTTTTCTGTGTTCGAACCATCACTGCTCCCGGGGATTTTCTACTGACAAATTCGGGTGGTTACTGTCCCCCTTGAGCAAGGGGATGGGTGTGTGTGGTGCGAGAGGTCCCAGCATTACCCAAAGATCGGCAATAATGAGCTCCAAGCTCGCACCGGGAGGGTGAAACTGGCAATTACGAGTCTGACTCGCATGGACAAGACCATGGGTGAATAACACACACACACACACACACACACACACACACACAGTAAGAGGCTTCTGCTCTCTCATTGAAGATGGTGGTGGTGATGGTTTTACAAAGGACTACAAAGGCTTAATAAGCAACAAACTATTATAATACTGGTGATGATCAAAGTAGTGGTTGTGATGACGATAAGAATGTGTACATCACCATTTCTCTCCACAATCATCACCACCAACACCAAGTCATCACCATCACCACCATTCCCCATCGAGACAGACGGAGGAAGAAAGGGAGTGAGAGAAGGTAGAAGGAGGAATACATAGGAGTAACAGACACCAGGAGACCTATTGGTCCATAACGAGGGTATCTGCTGAACTACATACTACTAACTATGAAACTACATGTAAGAGGACAGTTGGAAAAGGATACCATGTCCGTAAAGAAGATAGGAACATGAAAGTTTTCGTAGTGAAGAATGATAGGATATGAAGTATGCTAACTACAACTACCACTATATAACTTCGCAGGGCAGTATCAAAGCCCATTTACTTTGCAGTGCGCGTCTAGTCTGTTTTTACATGAAGTTATTGTTGTGGCTTCGACAACATTAGCTGGTAATTTGTTCCATCGATTAACCACTCTTAACATTGAAATAGTTTTTACGGAGATCTTTGTGGCGGAGGAGAGGATGAAAGGTAGAAGTGAGAGTGAAGGAGAGGAGAGAGAGAAGGGGCATCGCATTTTTGTACTTCTATATATTAGCCACGGAGCCACATGCGATAGGGGGGGGAGGGAGGGGTAGGGGGGTGACAAGGGAGAGAGAAATGGGGTGAGGGTGGGAGAGAGACAGAAGGGGTGACAGAGAGGAAAGGAGGGAGAGGGGCCGACTGAGAGAGAGAGAGAGAGAGAGAAAAAAAAAAATGTGGACACGTGACAAAGCAGGTGTGGCTACAGATGTGACAACTATTGGACATGTGTGTGTGTGTGTGTGTGTGTGTGTGTGTGTGTGTGTGTGTGTGCTTTGTATTGTATTGTGCGCATGTTATCTTTGTTCTAGGACGGAGAGAGAGAGAGAGAGAGAGAGGGACACACAGAGAGAGAAAGAGAGGGACACAGAGAGAGAGAGAGAGAGGGATACAGAGAGAGAGAGAGAGAGAGAGAGAGAGAGAGAGAGAGAAATCGCCTCTTTACCTTCCTCTTACCTCCATTTTTCTCCCTCACACCTTTTTTCTTCTTCGTCTAGACCCCTCCACGTCGATGGCTTAAACAGGGGAGAGAGAGAGAGAGAGGGAGTTTGATAGTTGTGTGTGTGTTCCAATGAGGTAAAAAAAAAAAAAAAGGTGACCGTAGGATAGCAGGAAGCTCGCTATTAACTCCTCCTCCACCTCCTCCTCCTTGTCTTCCTCCTCCTCCTCCTCCTCCTCCTCCTCCTCCTCCTCCTCCTCCTCTTCCTGGTTCTTGTCTTAACTCCACCATCATCACAATCCTTCTCACTATATTCCTCCTCCTCCTCCTCCTCCTCCTCCTCCTCCTCCGCGATTACGTAACATATAGTAAGAAAGGTACTAAACACCCATAACCGGTTTACCTTATCCAAACCAAGATTGAGAAATGACTCAAGTTAATGTTTGTTAAAGTTAATAGGTAAGTCAATAGGTGATATATGGAGAGGATTTGACAACATTAATAGAGTTGACAATTATTTCAGTCAGATCAAAACGTCACTTGATGGAAGAAGCGATTGAAGGACTATGTATCTATAAAGGTTTCTAAATTATATGAAGCTCAACATTCTTTTTTCTATTGTGAACATTTTGGAAGTTGCATGAATGTTTGCAAGTTGGAAGAATGCATGTTGAAATTGTAAAAAAAAAAAAAAAAAAAAACGATTAAAAAAATCTGTCTTTAAATTCATGTTTTTATCTTTGTCTAAAATTTATCAGGCACTTTTTTTTTTTTTTTTTTTTTTTTTTTTTTTTTTTTTTATAGTAACAATGATAGTTTATGGAATGCAATGTTTCCAATGGTCTCTTCCCTTATCTTTCTTACTTGTAGAGTGGAAGTTTCGGTCGATCTTGCAATGGGGAGTTTTCTAATAAGCTCACGCTCAAGTCTGTCTCTCGGGCTGTCACATCCTCTGCACTTTCAGCCTGATGATCTATCATTTACCGTAAATTCCCTGTGCTTTTTCGGGACATATCAGAATTACCCTTCAATACAACAACTAAAACAGTTCTTAATAAAAAATGTAGTTTATCATTTTATTTGTCTGCACTTGGTGAAAATATTGGCAAAACAATTGAATACTTGAAAACTCAATCTTTAAAAATCGTCTCTTCATGAAAAAACGCAAGTTCAAGCAGAATGAGGCTTCAGGAATATCTACTTGTATGTAAGCATTCACTGATACCTATTTTGGGTGTGTCTGTCTGTCTTGCGACGAACATTTAACCAAGAAGTAATTTAAGTGCTTGGCACCTCAACAACAGTCCAGGATCCAAGATAGTTCAAAACGTTTGTTTACTATTTCCCCCGCCCGAATTCTAAGCCCCTCCACCTCAATCTTTCCCTCTGAATCAATCAACCCTTCCCTCTGAATACCCTATGTCCTCTGGTTTATCCTATTGTAACGAAGGAGGGGGGGGGGCAACCCACCCCTCTCAAACTTCGTCACACTAACGGCTCGTGGCTATGGAGGAGACGGAAAGGACTGCAAGGAGACATTTACTGCTGTGCACGGCTTTATTACCCCAACTACTACTACTCACAGTACATAGTGACTGCACGTCTGTCACGTAACTACACGCGCCACTCCGCTCCGCCCCAACACAACACAAGTCACAGTCAAAGCACGAAATAAGGAGACGAAAGTCTTCTTTATGTGGAAAACGGTATGTGGGAGCGGATGCCACGAATATTCCAGTAGAGGATAGAGAGTGTGATGAGATAAGCGGGTGATGATAGTTAGGATGACATGTAGCCTCTGGTATTGAGAAGTTAGGAGTATCAGAGATATGAGCTGTGAGGTAAGGAGCGGCGGCGCTGAGCTGAGTCCCTCCCCGTGTGGTGTCAACAGGAAAGTGGGTGATAACAGATCCTGCCCGCGGGATGGTTTCTGTGGAGATGCTGAACGCCACACTCTGTTTTGGTTAAATGTTCGTCGTAAGAGAGACATATACACCCAAAATAGGTACTCAGTGAATGCTTACATACAAGTAGATATTTCCTGAAGCCTCATTCTCTTGAACTTGCGTTTTTTTCATGAAAAGACGATTTTTAAAGATTGAGTTTTCAAGTATTCAATTGTTTTGCCAATATTTTCACCAAGTGCAGACAAATAAAATGATAAACTCCATTTTTTATTAAGAACTGTTTTAGTTGTTGTATTGAAGGGTAATTCTGATATGTCCCGAAAAAGTACAGGGAATTTACGGTAAATGATAGATCATTCAGGCTCAAAGGGCAGTGGATGTTAGATGCGCGAGAGACATCTGGCGGCTTAGCTTTGAAAACTCCCCATTAACCTGTTGTGACAAAAAGTTATATGTTGCTGTTTGTTTTATCCTTTGCATTCCTTCCCTTCCTCCTCCTATGTACAGCACTCCCTTCCCTCCCTATGAAAGTCAAGTATGCTGTAGTTAAAGTGTAGTAGTAGTAGTAGTAGTGCAGTTATAGTAGTACGAGACACCCCACAATAACTGTGTGTGTGTGGCGCCTCATCTCGCTACTATAACTACTACTACTACTACTACTTTTTTTCTTCTTTTTTTTCTTCATAATAATAAAGATACCTCCACCGCTTGTTTATTTGTGGATTCCATTAACTGGAGGCCAGTAGCCCCAACTCTGATCGCTACTGTCTGTGGCATCCAACCATAGGCTACTACTACTTATCCACTACTTACTCTCCTCTCCGTCACCTACACTAATATGCCGCTCTCCACTACAGTGGCCTGGTAGTTCAGGCCAGCTAAAATCGATGGTTGTGGGGGCGGAATATCTAGTACCCCTGAGACATAGGAGGGCAGACCTGAGCAGGGAGAAGGAGAGACGGCATCTCATCCAGGCGACAACGTGGCTCCTTGGCTGGTGCTTCTTTTCTGCCATTACACCTGCTAGTCTTGAATAGAAGCACTTGGCCTTGGGGCCCATCCCGCCTGACGTAGTGAAGACCAGGGGTGTGAAGCTGCCGTGGTCGACATTTCGAATCCTATCTCCATAACTCCTGATTTTTTCCCCGTTCATTTTTTGGTGAGCAGCTTCCAGTGGGATCCTCTGGTGGCAGGCGGCCATTGGATCGAAGATTCTGATGTCCAGGAACGCTCTCTGTCCTCTGGTCCAGAAACCAACGAGCACTTACGTCCACTCGGGCCTCGTTAGTGGTGTTGGACGTCCTGTACTGCACGTGTTCGCCATTCATGGGGAGGAGAGTTGGTCCGGTGGTGACGTCGCGGCATACCTCCCTGAGCATGCTGGCCGTCAAATCTCTCACCTCATCGTGTCTGATGCACACGAATCCCCCCTTTTACATGTCATTGTATGGTCGACGTTGTTTGGATCTCCACATACACAGGTTTTGGGAAGCCCTTCCACTGGCCAGCCATACCTCAGAGCAACGACATCTACGAATTCTTGTTTGTTGAGGCTGAAGCCTTTAGCTCTGATAGGCAAGCATGTTAGCCAGTTGGACGCTCCCGTTTCCTGTGCAATGTGAATTTTTTTCACGGTTTCTACTGGCATGACGTCTTTTAGGCGTTCCAATCTTTCCACTTGTGCATTTTGTCTGTTTCTAAACATGGATTTCTTTTAGCTCCAAGACCGCATTCTGGTCTGTTTCGCCCTTTGCGTCTTGAGCTATGATTTTTTCGGTGAGGGACCTGGTGAGGTTGATGGAGTCCCGGTTTTCTTCCTCAGCCATTTTTTCAGGGGACGTGATCCCCATCCCACCCAGTCTTAGTGGAAGTGACAGCAGCACCCTCACTTCCTCTCCTATGATGAAGTTCGTTTTTAGCAGTGCTGGTAGGAAGGTTTTTCTGATTGATTTTTCCAATGGTTTGAGGAGGTGGCTGATACCGGGATGGTGCGCTTGACGAAGCTCCATCGTTGTTAGGCCATGTGGTGAATGCTGAGTAAGCTGCGTATGGTTCTGTCTTGGCTATGTCGGACAAGACGCCCACCTCTTTCACCCACACTGATACTTTCTCCTCAACATATTTCTCCTTGAACTCCGGGGTTCCAATCACTGCTCCCAAATGCCGCTGCCCGTCCTTTGTCACAGTGACTCCACTCACTGAAAAATCGCATTCCAATCTCATAATGTTCGGGTTTTACGATGAGGATGGACTTGGTGGCGTTGGGTGTGTATCCTATAGTAGGGCCGTTCTTCTTCACAAGATCCCACCACTTCCTTAGTTCTGAGATTTTCCCGGGCCCCTGTTAGGTCATCCGCATATGCTACTTGCTTCACCTGTGTTTTTCATATGAGATCTCCTCTTGAAGCACTGATAGGCCAATGGCGTACATTACCATGGCTACTGGGTCCCTTGTGTTGTTCCCTCCCTTGATTTCAAATTTTAACAATACTATTTTTACTATTATCTCTTATGAACATGTCTGAGGGATCTCAGTATGTGTTTTCCACATATGTCGCGAGTGGGGACACTTCATTCGAATGTTGTGGAGCATTGTCCTTCTGTTTATCGTGTTGAATGCATTTTTTGCGTCCACTAATAACACCGCTTCACAATCTTCCTGACCAAAGATCCTCATGGCGTGGATGGCCGCTTGCCGACCTGCCTGCTGTCCAGCACACACCTGTAGGTTCCCTGCCGCTCTTCTTACATCCTCCTTGACCACCGTCATGATACATTTCCCTATAATCCGGCGGAGGACTTCCCCAATGCCGATAGGCCTGCACCCTGGCTTCTTGTCCAGGGGGATAAGGCCACCACAACATTATCAATAATTAGTACTACCACCATCACCACCCACAACAACATAGCAACAATTACAATTACAACTACAACCACAACTACTACTACTTCTACTACTCCTACCACTACTACAACCACCATTACACACCACCGTTCTGATCTTCATCCAGAGACCGGAGTGCAGATGAAACGTTGCCTTGTCTCATCTTATCCGCAAAGCCACGTGCCTTATCGTCATTCCTATGTTTTTTGGGGGGAAGTCTTGGCAGTCTTTTCTGTAAGACTCGCTTCCTCAAGGAGCTCCTCGAGTTTATTTTTTTCCCATAGGTCAACTCTTCTTGTGAGTGCTTTCACATTGTTGTTTGTCTTGGCCTTTTGATGTGTCTTCTGGAAGAAAAGTTTAGGAAGAAGGAAGAATACTTTCAGTGCATATGGTGCAAAGGACGTGTCTAAGTTGTATTCGTTGATAAGGCCGACCATTTCTTTGATTAGTTTGGTCATGGCTGTACATTTTGGTGGCTCAAAATGATTATAGGCAGACCACCCCATTATCTCAAGGCATGTGTTATCTACCCATCTTGTTGTTTCTTCTTCCGTTTGACCTTTCCAGAAGATGTTCCCTCTCTCTCATTTTCCTCCACATTACTGTTCGGTTGGGGTACCTCATGTGGCGGTGGTGGTGCTACTACTACTCCTACTACTCCTACTACTACTACTAATACTACTAATACTAATACTCCTACTACTACTACTCCTACTACTACTTCTCGTTGATACCACCACCACCAGCACACTAACAATTTATTCAACTGCCAACAATATAGCAACAACTACTACTACCACTACCACAACTAGTACCACCACCACCACAACATTATCAATAATTAATACTACCACCATCACCACCCACAACAACATAGCAACAATTACAACTACAACCACAACTACTACTACTTCTATTACTACTGCTCCTACCACTACTCCCCCTACACAACCACCACTCACCACAAACAACCCCATACTACCACCACTACCACTACTACAACCCACACACAACCACAATAACTACTTCTACATACCTACCACCACTACCAACATTAACTTCTAACACACACAACCTCAATCATCCTCAAGTTTCTCTCTTCTTATATCGCTCTACCATGATCATTTTCCCACATTCCTTCCCCCTCCTCCTCTCCTCCTCTCCCCCTCCTCTCCTCCTGCTCACTTGGAAATATTACAAGATACCCGCGGCGAGAGAGAGAGAGGAGAGAGAGAGAGAGAGAGAGAGAGAAGGAGAGGAGAGAGAGAGAGAGAGGGGGTTTGGCGGGAAGGGAGGCGATGGCTATTGGACGCGCGGTCTGTAAACAGAGGCGAAGATGAGAGGCGTGCGCTCATTGGTCATTGACGGATTAATCTGAGCGCTGATTGGTCAGTGCCTGGCGGTGGTGGTGGTGGTGGACACTTATTTTACCCGCCAAGGGAAGGGGAAGGGAAGAGAGAGGAGGGGAGGGGGAAGGAAGAGGAAGAGGGGGAGGGGAAGTGTTAAGAAGGGAGGGAGGAAAGGTGAATGTATTATTTTGATATTTACGGAGAGGGGGAGTAGAGAGAGAGAGAGAGAGAATAGGGGTATTTTTAGTTTATTACACGTACGGTAGGAGTTAAAGAGAGAGAGAGAGAGAGAGAGATATGACAGACGTAGAGACATTACACAAAGAGCCAGATAGACAGCCTAACAAAAGAGAGAGAGAGACGCTGTGAGCTTCTAAGGTAAAACATACAAGGAAACCCAACCAACATTTTTTTGTCTCATTCTCTTATAGACGAAGGGAGAGAGAGGGAGAGAAAGAGAGAAAAAGAGAGGCATGAACCAGGAGGAGGAGGTGGTGAAGGTAAAAAGGAGGGAGGGGAAGGAGGAGGGGGGGCAGGACACACCAACCACCACCACCACCACCATCGCCTCCACCACTACCGCCCATCGCTAATTGTTATTGAAGAATCATTATCGTAGAGTTTTTGCGTCTCTGGTTAAGCCCTTTGCCACCCCAGCCAGCGAGGGGGGGGGACACCTTTTTTGGGGGGGTGAGGAGGGGGGAAGGGGTAGGGGGAGGAGGAGGGGGGAAAGGTGCTCCTGATTCGACTAGAGGTGGAGGAGGAGGAAGAGGTATAAGAGGAGGAGGAGGAGGAAGGAAGATAAGTATTTGGGGAGTGAGAGAGAGGTGGGTTGATTCTAGAGGTTAAAGGAAGGAGGGATGAGAGAGAGAGAGAGAGAGGAAGAGAGAGAAGAGAGAGAGAGAGAGAGAGAGAGAGAGAGAGAGAAGGGAGAGGGATGGGGGTCTAGGAATAACAGAGAGAGAAGCAAGAAAGAATGTTTAGAGGAAAGGTTCGTTCGTAGCGGTTTGCATCTCTCTCTCTCTCTCTCTTCTCTCTCTCTCCTCTCTCTCCTCTCTCTCTCCCCTCTCCCGTTATCCTCGACACCCCTCCCTCCCTTCCCTCTCTCTCTCTCTCTCTCTCTCCTCTCTCTCTCTCTCCCCTCTCTCTCTCCTCTTTTCTCTCTCTCACAAACAGAAAGGGAACAACATTGAGACCTTGAGACGACCACGTGGAGAAGTACTGAGGAACGGAAGTTGTAAATACCCTACCTACCTCCTCCTCCTCCTCCTCCTCCTCCTCCTCCTGCACGACTAACAGCTGTCTCTCTTACAGCAGTACGTTCATCATGTCATTAACTTCTTCCTCCTCCTCGTCCTCCTCTTCCTCTTCTTCCTCCTCATTCATCACTCTTATTCTTTACTACAGTTTTCGTATTGCAAAAGAATTACAGATTTGATAAAAATTGAACGTATGAGTAATGGAAGGGAGAGGAGGAGAGAGAAGAGAAGAGAGAGAGAGAGAGAAGAGAGAGAGAGAAAATATCTTACTCACTCTTGTTGACTCAGGTGGGTGAGGGCGAGCCTGTCTGTGTTGTGTGTGTGTGTGTTTTGTGTGTGTGGGGTGTGTGTGTGTGTACGTACCCTCGGCTAATGTTTTCAACTAGTGCAGAATATTTGATTTGTCATTAAATTTAGAACTCTTACAACCACTGCATCGCGATGGAGTCTCAGCAAACAACTATAACAACAATATATTATTTTTCATTATCATTATCTTCTATTTCTTTTAATTATCATCATAATCATCATCTATTTCTATTTATTCCTTTCCTACTCCTTTGCTTCCTCCTTTATTAGTTTATATATATTTCTTCCTTTCCTCCTCCTCCTCCTCTTTCTCCTTCATCTATTTCTATATATTCCTTTCCTCCTCCTCCTCCTCCTCCTCCTCCTCCTCCTCCTCCTCCCCCCGTAACTAACTACTCGTAAGGACCTATTGGTCCGTTGCTGTTTGTGTTTCCTTTGTAATCCTCACACACGTTTAAACACCAAAGATTTCCTGGATACGAAAAGTTTGTGCAAAAAGAAAAAAGAAAAAAAAGACAGCGTCTATCCCGGCTGTCCAACTGTTTAGTGAAAAGAACGCGCCCGTAATGATGTCCAAGCATTTGTTAACCCATTTCCTCCTTTGGAATATTATCATTCTGGGTAAATATAGTAAGATCATAGTTTTTCTCTCTTTTGTTTGGCATTTACCATTGAGGTAAGGTGTGTGTGTGTGTATTCATCTAGTTGTATTTTACAGGGCCTGAGCTACACTCGTATGGCCCTGTCTCAATCGCTACATTTTATCATTAATCCTTAGTGCTAAGTGTTGGGGGAAGCCACCACCCCGGGAGGCGGGTCACAAACCCCCGGCTAACACCCGGTACCCATTCCCCTGCTGGTGGACAGGGGCTCGGTTTTAAGGAGACCGCCCATCTGTCTTCGCTCCGCCCGGGGATCGAACCCGGACTTCTCATTTGTGAGCCGAGCGTGCTAACCACTACATTACGGAGGCCCTTAGTGTGTGTGTGTGTGCGCGTGCGTGCGTATGTGCGCCCAGTACACCCGCGATACAGTGTGTGCTTGAGCGGGGAATGTGGAAGGGAGTGGTGGGGGAAGGGTATGTCCGGCGGCGAGGAGTGTGTGTGTGCATTTATTGTGTTATATATGTTGCTATGTGTTATTATTATGTATCATATTTTATTAGTTTATTACATTATTATAATCAACACTAACAAACCAACAACTTTTACTACTACTACCACTACTACTACTACTACTACCACTATTTCCTACCACTACTACACTACACTACTACTACTACTAATACTACTACTAACTACTACTACTACTACTTATACTACGGGCTGGACGCAGCACAACCAACCGTTTCCTCTGCTGGACAGTTATTAACGAAACATTACGACAACCACACGAAATTTCTGATAAACAACTTTGGGAGGCTCTCTCTTCTTCTCTCTCTATCTCTCTCTCATTCTCTTTTCTCTCTTCTCTCTCTCTCCCTCTCTTCTCTCTCTCTCCTCTCTCTCTCTCTCTCTTACTTGCCAGACGTTGCAAGCTTTATATAATTGTGTTTGCACGGTGCTGGGTACTGTGGGCGTGGGGTGGGTACGTGCAGAGTGGGTTGGGTGTGTGTGGGTGTGGTTGGGTATAGGGGGGACGTGGTTGGGTATAGGGTGGGCGTGGGTTGGTATAAGGGTGGGCGTGGGTTTGGGTATAGGGTGGGTGTGTGTTGGGTATAGGGTGGGCGTGGGTTGGTATAGGGTGGCGTGGGTTGGGTATAGGGTGGGTGTGGTTGGGTGCAGGTGGCGTGGGTTGGGTGGGTGGTGGCGTGGGTTGGGTATAGGGTGGGCGTGGGTTGGGTATAGGGTGGGTACAGGGTGGGCGTGGTTGGTGCAGGGTGGGCGTGGGTTGGGTATAGGGTGGGCGTGGGTTGGGTATAGGGTGGGGTGGGCGTGGGTTGGGTATAGGGTGGGGTGGGTAGGTATAGGGTGGGCGGGGGTTTTGGGTATAGGGTGGGTGTGGGTTGGGTTGCAGGGTGGGCGTGGGTTGGGTGCAGGGTGGACGTGGGCGTGGTTGGTATAGGGTGGGCGTGGGTTGGGTATAGGGTTGGGCGTGGGTTGGGTATAGGTGGGTTGGGTGCAGGGTGGGCGGTGGGTTGGGTGCGGGGTGGGCGTGGGTTGGGTATAGGGTGGGTGTGGTGTTGGGTGCAGGGTGGGCGGGGGGTTGGTGCAGGGTGGGCGTGGGTTGGGTGCAGGGTGGGCGTGGGTTGGGTGCGGGGTGGGCGGGGGTTGGGTATAGGGTGGGCGTGGGTTGGGTATAGGGTGGGCGTGGATTGGGTATAGGGTGGGTGGGGTTGGGTGCGGGGTGGGCGTGGGTTGGGTGCGGGGTGTGGGTTGGGTATAGGGTGGGAGTGGGTTGGGTGCAGGGTGGGCGTGGGTTGGGCTGCGGGGTGGGCGTGGTTGGGTATAGGGTGGGTGGTGGGTTGGGTGGCAGGGTGGGCGTGGGTTGGGTTGCGGTTGGGCGTGGTTGGGTATAGGGTGGGCGTGGGTTGGGTATAGGGTGGGCGTGGGTTGGGTATAGGGGGGGCGTGGGTTGGGTGCGGGGTGGGCGTGGGTTGGGTGCGGGGTGGGCGTGGGTTGGGTATAGGGTGGGCGTGGTTAGGGTTAGGGTGGGCGTGGGTTGGGTATAGGTGGTGGGTTTGGGGTTTGGGTGCAGGGTGGGGCGTGGGGTTGGGTATAGGGTGGGTGTGGGTTGGGTGCAGGGTGGGCGTGGGTTTGGGTATAGGGTGGGTTGGGTGTAGGGTGGGCGTGGGTTGGGTGCAGGGGTGGCGTGGGTTGGGTGTAGGGTGGGCGTGGGTTGGGTAGGGTGGGTGTGGGTTGGGTATAGGGTGGGTGTGGGTTGGGTGGCAGGGTGGGCGTGGGTAGGGTGGCGGGGCGTGGGTTGGGTTATAGGGTGGGTGTGGGTTGGGTATAGGCTGGGCGTGGGTTGGGTATAGGGTGGGTGTGGGTTGGGTGCAGGTGGGCGTGGGTTGGGTATAGGGTGGGTGTGGGTTGGGTGCGGGGTGGGCGTGGGTTTGGGTATAGGGTGGGTGTGGGCGGGTTGGGTATAGGGTGGGTGTGAGTGCAGGGTGAGTTGGGTATAGGGGGGGTGCGTGGTGGGTTGGGTATAGGGTGGGCGTGGGTTGGGTGCAGGGTGGGCGTGGGTTGGGTATGGGTGGTTGTGGTTGGGTATAGGGTGGGCGTGGGTGCGGGGGGGCGTGGGTGCGGAGTGGTGGGGGGTTGGCATAGAGCCGGGTGGTCGGGACATTTGAGGACATGGTCGTGCTGTTTTGAAGGCGGCGACCCGGTGGTGGTAGTAGTAGTGTAGTAGGTGGTGGGTAATAGTAGTGTAGTGGTAGTAGTATATAGTAGTGGCAGTAGTAGTGGTGGTGGTAGTAGTAGTAGTAGTGGGGGTGTTAGTATAGTATTATTATATTGGGATGTGTGTAGTGTATAAACAATTAGAAGGACGTTTTATATATATATATATATATATATATATGTATATATATATATATATATAATATATATATATTGTATATATATATATATATTATATTATATATATATATATATGATATTATATATATATATAGATATATTGATAATATATATATATATATATATATATATATATATATATATTATATATATAATAGATATATATATATATATATATATATATATAATATATATATTTTTACATTTGTGCCTATAGCGCCTGTAGGCAGTGGTGACCCAGGGCTCGGATGGTAGGCTCTGGAGGTTCACTTGAGGGCTGTGATGGTTGGTCCTCGCCCGTGGTGGCGCAGGCAGGATTCTTATAGTGACGCCTGTGATTAGAGGCTCATGCCGCCCCCCTGTGTCCTCCGATGCACTCGCAATCGAAGGTAGAGTTGATGGGCAGGGCATGTGGGTGTTCTTAGGCCATTCGACGGTGCAGAAAGGTTTTGAGTTTCATCGGGGATCGAACTCGGGTCACTGAGAACGCCAGTCAGAGACGCTAACCACTCCGCTACCGCCTCCCCTAACTTATATACTTACCATATATAATTACTACCATACTACCAAGCTATACATCTTATAACTCTACCCTTCAACTGTGCAAACATGTCTTAAAGGTGTCCTGAACATACACACATACATACACACCCTTTGGAAGTGTGTGTGTGTGTGTGTGTGTGTGTGCCAGGTGTATGCATATTTTGTATGAGTAATGAAGGACAGTGCTTGACAAGTGGGGGAAGGGGGGGTCAGGTGTTGGGAGGAGGCTGGTCAGGGGGATATGGGGGTAGAGGGGGAGGCTGTCTAGTTGAATGGTTGTTTTGGTGGGTTTGGGATGTGGTGGGACTGTGGTGGTTGGTGGCTGTGTGGTTAACTAAGAAAAGGTAGGAATGAGGAGGAAGGTGTTTGGTGGGGGTGGCGGGGGTAACGAGGTGGGGGAGGGGGGAGGGGGCGGCAACCCACTTGGTATTAAGAAAAGAAGGTATCAAAAAATATTAAAGGTAACGTAATGGGAAAAAGTTAGGCTAGGTTAAGATTTTTTTGGGTATCTTATTTACTTCCAATACTTTGTTTCTGTGTTATTCTGTTGCATTCAGTCCACAGTAGTAGTAGTAGTAATAATAGTAGAGTAGTAGTGGTGGTTGTAGTAGTAGTGGTAGTGGTGGTGGTGGTGGTTGTAAATAGTTTGTAGTAGTAGTAGTAGTAGTAGTAGAGTAGTAGCAGTAGTAGTAGTTGTAGTATCAAAATCAGCAGCAGAATCACAACCACCACTATACACATTATCATTATTGCCTGTACTATATTGTGTTGGGCCTCGACGCTCTCTAGTATATAAAGAATGTGACTGATTTAGAGCTGTGACCTAAAAGTGTTGTTTCCCGCACCTCAGTGTGTTGCTGACTGTTAATGGGCGGTATTGCATGCGTTACATTTATTATTCACGTCATGGATTACATTACGTATATTCCCTCGTAGCATTTGTCTTTATTTCCTCCATAATAATGCTAACTTTTTTGTACACATACTACTACTACTACTACTACTACTACTACTACTACTACTACTACTACTACTGCTATACTACCACCAACCATCACCACTACTACTACTACTACTACTACTACTACTACTACTACTACTACTACTACTACTACCATCACCACTACTTTCACCACTACTATCACCACTACTACTACTACTACTACTACTACTACTACTACTACTATTTCTACTACTTCTTCTGTACTACTACTACTACAGTATACTATCACCACTACTATCTTGAGCATAACAAATTTAAGTAAGACTACACCAATATTAAGATAATTGAAGGAAAGTAAAACGGTGTTATAAACATTTGTCTTGCCTTTTTTGCTTCAACTCGCTTTAACTCCATCAGTTTTGCTCGCATTAAATTTTGAATCGCTGTTTCAAAATCCCCACAATTTTCCGATTCTTAAGGTATGTAGCACGCACCAATAAGGAAAAATTATGTGGTCAAAGTGGTTAATAAAGTAAAACTACTGAAACTGGCGCCGTGACTGGTGAGCCTCTGATAGCACTCCCCAGAAACTCATCTCTCATGTAGGGAGCAATGCTCACCAGTCACGGCGCCAGTTTCAGTACCTTTGATACCTTTGAAGAATCTTGCCCGTTATCGGCGGAGTTGAGGTGGTCCTCCACTCATTCCAGGTGTAGTCTGTAGCTGCCTGTTCCTTGCCTCCAGGACCACTGAAGGTAAAGTGTTGTCATGGGAGCTACTGTAGCCTGGCGTGGGTGGTTGGTCTGGGATGTCAGCCAGCACTTGTCAAGGGGGATGTTTGAAGGTGTCCGTGGTGACGCCCGTTAGGTCCCGAATGTGTCTTGGGGCACAATTGAAGAGCCGTACACCATTGTGGGAGAAGCTGTGGTGTATGAGTGTTTGTAGTCCTTTAGAGGAGGCGCATGTACTCTGTACATAGCACAGCCTGCCTCTTCTAGGGTTTTTGTTTTCCTCCATGCCTACTTTTGGAGCCAGACCCTCCAGGATTTTCCAGACATAGATATGATGTACCTCTCTCGTCTGCGCTGCAGAGAGTAGAGGCCCAGTCTGTGCAGCCTCTCCCAGTAGTTGAGGTGCTGAAGACCCTATATCTTGTTGGTATAGGTCCTTTGTGGTGCTTCCAGCAGGGTGATGTCCTTTTTTTTGTAGGGTGACCTAGTTGGCAGCTACTCTAGCCTTGGTCTTACAAAGGACTTCCATAGCGTCAGCATGCAGGATTCCTCCCTTGTACGGAATGTTCTCAGGACCCATCCTGCTAGCTGGCGCGCTGTCTGGGTGATGGTGGTGTAGTGTAGGGAGAAAGTTCCATCGCTGCTCATATACACTCCCAGGTCTTTTGTGAAGTCTTTTGTTTGTATGGTTTGGTGTTGATACATATATTGAGTGGTGGTCTTTATAAAGGTATTTCTGCCATATCTCAGAACTTCAAATTTTTCTCCGTTAAATTCCATATTGTTCTTTTCGGCCCACTCTATTATTGTTTTTGAGGTCCCACTGCAGTAGATCGGTGTCTGGGGATGTTTTTATTTTATGCCGTATACGGGTGTCGTCAGCAATGAAGTAGCAGTGGAATATCTGAGATCTGTGTCAATGTCTGATATCATGATCAGAAATAATAATGGGCCAAGCACAGATCCTTGGGGAACACCACTTATGACTTGACACTGTGATGACTGTTTACCATTTATGGTGACAACTTGGTGCCTGTTGGTGAGAAAACTGTGGATCCATCTCCCTACTCTGCCAGTTATGCCAAGGTTCTTGAGTTTGTGGAGGAGAAAGCCATGATCTACCTTGTCAAAAGCCTTGGCAAAAGTCTAGGTAGATTACATCAGCATTATCTCCATCCTGAGTTGCTTCTAATATAGCTTCATAGTGTTGTAGAAGCTCTGATAGGCAAGACCTGCCTCTTCTGAAGCCATTTGTCCATCATTGAAGGCCCCTCTTTCTTCCAGGTGTTTTACCATCTTGGCCCTCAGTATCCTTTCAAAGATCTTGATGACGTGTGAATGTGAGGACCACTGGTCTGTATCTGCTTGCCTGTCCTTTGCTTCCCCCTTTATGTATGGGTGTTATTGTCCCCAGCTTGAGTTCATGGGGACGGAGCCAGTGAGGAGGGATGTAGTCCACAGTATCTTCAGGGGTTGGCCAGTTGTTCCCTACAATTTTTCAGAAACACAGTATGGTAACCATCTGGTCCTGCTGCTGCTTGCAGGTCGATGTTCTTATGGCTTGGATTATGTCTTCCCTGGTTATCATAAATGTCGTGAGCAGAATGTCAGCACATTTCCTTTCGCTAAAGAAAGTACATGGATCTGTTACCCGTTTCTGAGTATCAGGTTTACTAACACTCTCTGATACTCAGTCTGTAGCATTTCTGCCATTTCCTGTGGGCCATCTTCAAGTTCCCCGTTCTCTTTCAGTAGAGGGCCAACCGATGTTGTGCTGGTTCAATCTCCCTTTTTGGCGTAAGAGTAGAAAAATTTGGAGTTGACTTTTATATTTTCCACGGCACATTGTTCTTCTTGTTCTCTCTGCCGTACGTGTGATTGAGCAAGTGCATCTTCCAGTAAGTGTAGCTGACGTTGTATTGCGTTTTCTGCCACAGCATAGGTTACTTTTTTAATTTTCTTTGTAAATTGGCCCTCTTTTTCATCAGTATTCGTCTGTCCCTGGGATTTGGTGTTTCCTTCCTGACGACCGCCTGAGGGGAATGTGTTCCTTACAAATTTGCAGGCATTTGCTGGAGAGTACTTCGTACATCTCGTGGGCTTCCATTCCACTAAAGATGTTTTCCCATTTTATGGCATGTTTTACTTTATTAACCACTTTGACCACATAATCTTTTCCCTTTTTGGTACGTGCTACATGCCTTAAAAAAATTAGAAAATTGTGAGGATTTTGAAACCGATCCAAATTTAATGCGAGCAAAACTGATGGAGTTACACGAGTTGAAGCATAAAAAGCAAGACAAAATGTTTATACACTGTTTTACTTTCCTTCAATTATCTTAATATTGGTGTAGTCTTACTGAATTTTTTTTTATGCTCAAGATATGCAGCAATGTATCCTGAACACGATAGCAGGCTCAGTTTAACCAAAATATCATCTGGTAGCTTGGGAATATTGGGTAGGAGTACAACATTTCAATGCACTGAAACCTGAAAATCCGTCTACTCCTGTGATGCTCAGTCATGACATGTTATTGTTGACCAATCACTGCCTGATTCACTGATACAAACAAATAGGCTTATCTTGTGTAAGAGGTGAGTTAAGCAAAGAAATGAATATTTTTCTGAGGCAACGCAAGGGTTTTGGTAGCGGCAAGGCAAGGTACCACCACCACCACCACCCAGCCCGAGTCTATCAGCCAATCAGCGACGTCCTTACATACTCGGGTAGGCATCGAGCAGCTCCAAAAATCCAGCTTAAGTGAATAGACTATACAGTGTTGTAGGTCTCGAGACCAGTTTGATGTGGTCTTGGTCTTGATCTTGGTCTCGAAGTTTCTGGTCTCGGAATTTGGCTCGAGACCAGGTCGAGACCAGGATTAAAAAGTGCATCGCGGCGTGGGGAAGGTCGGAATTTATTATCTACACGGAGAAAATCACGGCTGTTTCATTCACGGCGCGCCATTACAGCGTTGTACTGTCTATAAATAATGTTTTTAAAATGCAATTGCCACGTAATCACGTATTGCAAAATGTAACGAGTTAACGACAGAGTAAGCTGTAAAATGTAAGAAAATTTGCAAAATGTAACTAGTAGTAAACTGTATTTGTTTGAATATACTTTGCCTGTTTGCCTTCTTTCTTTTTCTTTGTACAGCAGCTAAGCCATCACATGTAGAGGCTATTAACTGCATGGACAAAGGTTCACCATATAACAGCTGGGTTCACATTTTTTATTATTTTTGCATTTGATCCCTAAGACTATATGGATAATTGAATTAGGTCCGTTATATTCAAAGGTACATGTATGAGAAAAATAAATAAAACCCATTCCTTACAAACAGGACAGGACAATACAATTTAGTATTTACGCAGTACAGACCAAAAACATTCAGATAATGGTCATATTTATAAAAAATATTTTTATAAGCCTGTTCTTGGTCTTGATCTGTTTCGGAGGGTCTGGTCTTGGTCTTGGTCTCGGAGGGTCTTGGTCTTGGTCTCGGAGGGTCTGGTCTTGGTCTCGGAGGGTCTTGGTCTCGGAAGGTCTGGTCTTGGTCTCGGAAGGTCTGGTCTTGGTCTCGGAGGGTCTTGGTCTTGGTCTCGGAGGGTCTTGGTCTTGGTATCGGAGGGTCTGGTCTTGGTCTCGGAGGGTCTGGTCTTGTCCGGAAGGTCTGGTCTTGGTCTTGGTCTCAAAGGGTCTGGTCTTGGTCTTGGTCCGAGGGTTGGTCTGGTCTCGGAGGGTCGTTTGGTCTCGGAAGGTCTGGTCGTCTGTTAAGGGTCTAGTCTTGGCTTTCTTGGTCTCGGAGGGGGGTCTAAGGTCTTGGTCTTTGAGGTCTGGCTTGG
>JACEEZ010007575.1:0-5000 GCA_016584305.1 Chionoecetes opilio
TATGTTTATGTTTTAAATTTTTTATATATGTTTTATATTTTATGATAGGAAATTTTTTGATTTTTTTGATATGATAGGATATGTTTGATATGTTATTTATGTTTTTGTTGGTTTTATATGTTTTTGGTATGATTGTTATGTATGATAGTTTATTTATGTTAGTATGATTGTTATGATATGTATGTTATGTTATGATAATTTAAGTTATGTTAGAATGATAGGTTATGATTTTTAGTATGATATGTTATGTTTTATAATGTTTTTGTTACGATTGATATGTATGTTTGGGTATGTTATGTTATGATATCATATTTTATATAATGTTATTTAGGGTATGTTAGGGGAAGATATGTTTGATGATATGTTACGATATGAAATGTTTATATTTATGTTGGGAAAAAAAGTATGTTAAATTATGTTATGTTATGATGATATGTTATGATATGATATGTTATGATATGTTATGTTATGATATGTTATGATGTTATGATATATGTTATGATATGATATGTTATGATATGATATGTTTTATATGTTAGAGAATATGGTTAATGAAATTTTATGATTTGATATGTTTTATATATATGTTTTGAATATATGCTATGATATGTTATGATATGATGTGCAAGAAATGACGTTTATATCTTGATTTTTTAATCTTTTTTTGTAATAATTGTTATTTTTTTAAGGAAGATTATCACACACACACACACACACAAAACCAACAACCACCCACCAAACACCACCCCAAAACCCACACACACACACACAAAAACACACAAACCCCCCCCCACACAACAATCCCCAACACCAAAAATCCCCCCCACACACACACAATCCCCCCACACCAAATCCCCAAAAAACACACAATCCCCCAAAACACACACCACAATCCCCCCCCCACACACAATCCCCCCCCCCCCCACACACACAATCACCCCCCCCCCACACAATCCCCCAAAACACACACAAAACCCCCCCCCACACACAATCCCCCCCACATTTCACAATCCCCAAAACACACACACAATCACCCCCCCACACACACAATACCCCCCCCCCCACAACCCCCAACACCCCCCCCCCCACACCACAAACCCCCCCCCACACCACAAATCACCCCCCACCACACACAAAACACCCCCCCCACAACAAACCCCCAACACACAACACAATCACCCCCCCACACACAACCCCTCACCCCCCCCCCACACCAATCCCCAACAACACACACAATCCCCCCCCCACCCAACAAATCACCCCCCACACAAACCCCTCCCCAACACACAACACAATCCCCCCCCAACACAACCCCCCAACATCCCCCCCAATCCCCCCCCACACCACACAATCCCCCCCCCATACACAACCCCAAACAACACAACAATCCCCCAAAAACCCCACACAATCACCCCCCCACACACACAATCCCCCCAAAACACCCCACA
Source organism: Chionoecetes opilio (assembly GCA_016584305.1). NCBI lineage: Eukaryota > Metazoa > Arthropoda > Malacostraca > Decapoda > Majidae > Chionoecetes > Chionoecetes opilio. The sequence continues at coordinate 1,449 of JACEEZ010007575.1, forward strand.
CACCCACACCCCCCCCACACACACAAACCCCAACACCACACACACAACCCCCCCCCACACACAATCCCCCCAACAACCCCACACCAAACCCCCCCCCCAACACAAACCCCCCCACACAATCACCCCCTCCCACCACACAATCCCCCAAAAAAACACAAATCACCCCCCCCCCCCCCCCCCAAAAATCCCCAACACACACACACAATCCCCAACACACACAACAAACACCCCCCACACATACAATCACCCCCCCCACACACAATCCCCCCCACACAACCAAATCCCCCCACACACACACAATCCCCCCCCACACAAAATCACCCCCCCCACACAATCCCCCCAACACAAAATCACCCCACCACACACAACCCCACCCCCCCACACACACAATCCCAACACACACACAACCAATCCCCAACACACACACACAATCCCCCCCACACACCACCCCAATCCCCAACACACACAACACCCAACCCACACCCCCAACACACACACACAACCCCCAACACACACACACAATCCCCAACACACACACATACAACACCCCCCACACATACAATCACACCCCCACACACACAATCCCCAACACACCCCACCACAAACCCCCAAAACCCCCCCCCCAAAACACAAAACAAAACAATGATCAAAACAAACACAGGATATTTTACAAAATTAATCATGAGTCTGATTTGGAAATTGTTGATTCATAAAATATTAACAAACAAACAGACAAAAAAATATATAACCGAGTGAATTACATATCATTAACGATCAACCTTGTTATACGATGGGCAGTTGTATCGTTTGATGTATTTTGTAATGGTGTAGCGTTTGTAGTAAATATTTATACATATATTACTGTATTCAATTATGTTAGTTGTATTAGTATGCACGGCTAAGTAATGGTATAATGTTTGTGGAAGTTATTGCTGCCTGTTGATTATAATGTTAATATGGATGTTAAAGAGCCATTGTCCGTACATATTGTTAGCTGAACGTGTATTGTACTTGTTCTTTGCTTTGTGTTGTGTGTCATTCTAGTATAGCAATAGAGTAAGAATATTTCGAAGGCCATTGTTGTATAATAGTTGTATTTTTCTTTAGTTTCTACTAGCACTACTACGACTACTTCTACTACTACTATTGTTAATTCTACTACTACTACTACTACTACTACTACTACTACTACTACTACACTACTACTGACATTCTCTCTCTCTCTCTCTCTCTCTCTGCTCTCCTCTTCTCTACTCTTCTCTCTCTACTCTCTCTCGTCTTCTCTCTCTCTCTCACTGACATCTCTCTCTCTCTCTCTCTCTCTCTCTCTCTCTCTCTCTCTCCTCGTCTCTCTCTCTCGCTCATCTCTCTCCTCTCTCTTCATCTCTCTTCCTCTCTCTCTCTCTCTCTCTCTCTCTTCTCTCTCTCTCTCTCTTTCTCTGATCTCTACGCTGTTCTATTAATCACTCTTAACACATTCTTCTTCATTACCTTTCCTTCAATTAATACTCAGTTGATCAGTTCATTAATTTTCGAAGGCGGAAAACGGAGAGATGACCCTAATTATCTGGATCTCATTAACGTAATAGTAGTAGTAGTTAGTAGTAGTAGTAGTAGTAGTAGTAGTAGTAGTAGTGGTGGTGGTGGTGTTTTAGTAGTAGTAGCAGTAGTAGTAGTGGTGGTGCTGGTGGTGTTTTAGTAGTAGTAGTAGTAGTAGTAGCAGTAGTAGTAGTGGTGGTGGTGGTGTTTTAGTAGTAGTAGCAGTAGTAGTAGTAGTAGTAGTAGTAGTAGTAGTAGTAGTAGTAGTAGTAGTAGTAGTAGTATAGTAGTGTAGGTGGTGGGTGTAGTTAGTAGAGTAGTAGTAGTAGTATTAGTGTAGTAGTGTAGTGTTATAGTAGTAGTAGTAGTAGTGGTGTTTAGTAGTAGTAGTAGTAGTAGTAGTAGTATCATTAATTTATTATATGCTACTTTTTCATTTTTATTTTTTGGTTTTTCATAAAAAAAAATCTCTTCCATTGGGTGTTGTGTGTGTGCGTGTAATTTCTTAATGGGTATTTCTCGCTTTATTGAACACAGGAACCGTCTGAGCGTGAATTTATAGACAGCAGGCTTTGAGAGAACACTTTTTAATTCTCCTTCTCTTCCCTCTTCCTTTCCTCCTCTCTCCTCTTTCAATTTCTCTGTCCCTTCTCCTCCTCTTCCTCTTCTTCATTCCAATGGGAGTCGTGTTTCTCGCTTCTTAAGATTCCTCTCTCTCTTCTTCCTTCTTCCTCTCCTCTCGTCTCTCTCTCTCTCTCTCTCTCTCTACTCTCTCTCTCCCCTCGTCTCTCTTCCTCCTCCCCCTCGCTCTCCTCTCTCTCTCTCTCTCTCTCTCCCCTTCCTGTCGTCTTTCTTTAATATCTTCTCTTTACTGTCACTCTTCTTTATCTCTTTTCGTTCATCTAGGGACCACTACACACACTCACACACACATCACACTCTCACACACACCTCACACACACACACACACTCTCCCACATCCACCACACACACCACACAACCACCTCTCCATCACCACTACCCCATCACCACACACCACCCACCCACCACACCACACCTACACCATCAACTCCTCACACACACAACACACTCACACTCCTCACAAACACACCACAACACACACCACAACCCCACAAACCACACAAACCCACACCCACACACCCCACACACACACACACACACACACACACACACACAACACACACACCACACAAACACACACACAACCACAAACAACAACACCACACTACAACACATAACAACAGCACATCACAACAAAACACAACACAACAACATACAAATCCCCTAAAACAAGACATTCACGACTATGACATTAATCCTAAACTACACAACAGGACACTACCACAGCACACACACACGCACACACACAGACAACAGAGACACACACACAAAAGGAATACACACATAGCTACAATAAACAAAGCAACACGCACGTATAAACACACACAAACACCCAACAAACACACAAAAACACAGGTATAGACAGGTAAACACACAACTACGTCATGTAAAGGCAAATAAGTATAGAGGTAATTACGAATAGGTATAGAGCTAAATACAAACAGGTGAATACAAAATAATAGGTAGATACGATTGGGTGAATAGTAATAGATTAATAGTAACTACGTAAACACAAACCATGAAATAGGAAACAATAGGTAAATATTGATAGGTAAATGGGCAAACAAAAATAGGGAAATGGGTCAACACACATTTCACATCATCACCACCTACACACCCCCCTTCCTCAACCCTCACCCTCCATCCCCCCAACACCCTATCTACCCCCCAACACCCTATATACACCCCAACCTCCCTCCCCCAACACCCTATCTACCCCCCAACACCCTATATACCCCCCAACCTCCCTCCCCAACACCCTATATCACCCCAAACTCCCTCCCCCACACCCTACTCTCCCCCCAAAACCCTAATACCCCCCAACCTCCCTCCCCAACCACCCTACTACCCCCCAACCTCCCCAACCCCCTA
>JACEEZ010007575.1:7500-10000 GCA_016584305.1 Chionoecetes opilio
AGTAGTAGAAGTATTGTTGTTATTTTCATTGTTTTCATTGTATATATAAATTTCGACGAGCCAAAACAAAATACGAGTACAAATAACATGACTAGGAACACAGACAAAGCAAGGAGGAGGAGGAGGAGGAGGGGAGGAGGAGGAGAGGAGGAGGAGGAGGAGGAGGAGGAGGAGGAGGAGGAGGAGGAGGAGGAGGAGGAGGAGAGGAGGAGGAGAGAGGGAAGAGGAGGAGGAGGAGGGAGGAGGAGGAAGAGGAGGGTGGGTACGAATAAGAAGAAAAGCAGGCGGGAAAAGAAAGAGGGAGTGAGCAGGTAGCCATTGGTCGGAAGGGTGGATTTAAACTTGTATTTTGTGTTGTCTCAGTTCTCGATCCTGCAGAAAGAAGTGTTGAGCGTCCCTGAGCCCGTGTCCAGGAGCTCACAAGTTACCCGGTGGACGCAGGTGACAATGGAAGGGAAGAGGAGGAGGAGGAATAATACATAAGGAAGAACAGATACCAGAAGGAGGATGAGGATGAGGAGAAGGAGAGGAGAAGGAGAAAAAGAAGAGAGAAAGGAGGAGGAGGAGGAGAAGAGGAGGAGGAGGAGGGAGGAGGAGGAGGAGAGGAGAGGAGGAGGAGGAGGAGGAGGAGGAGGAGGAATACATAAGGAAGAACAGATACCAGAAGGAGGAGGAGGAGGAGGAGAAGGAGAGGAGAAGGAGAAAAAGAAGGAGAGAAGGAGGAGGAGGAGGAGGAGGAGGAGGAGGAGGAGGAGGAGGAGGAGGAGGAGGAGGAGGAATACATAAGGAAGAACAGATACCAGAAGGAGGAGGAGGAGAAGAAGGAGAGGAGAAGGAGAAGGAGAAAAAGAAGGAGAGAAGGAGGAGGAGGAGAGGAGAAGGAGAAGGAGAAAAAGAAGGAGAGGAGGAGGAGGAGGAGGAGGAGGAAGGAAAATGGTGGCTATTCCTGGTTTATGGTCCGATCTGCTTTCCTCTCCGTCCAGTGTGATTCTTTTCTCCGTGTTTATTTTTATTTTGTTTTGTTTCATGTGACCTTTTTCTGCCTTGTTTTTTTCTTTCTTTGATTTCCTTGTCCTTTGATTTCCCTTTTCCTTCTCTTATGATGCCAACTCAATTATTTTTTTTTTCTCTCTCTCTCTCTCTCTCTCTCTCTCTCTCTCTCTCTCCTCTCTCTCTCTCTTCTCTCTCTCTCTCTCTCTCTCTCTCTCTCTCTCTCCTTCCTCTCTCTCTCTCTCTCTCTTCTCTCTCTCCTCTCTCTCTCTCTCTCTCTCTCTCTCTCTCTCTCTCTCTCTCTCTCTCTCTCTCTCTTCGTGTCTTCCAAGGAGAAATTACGTTTTAATTAATCAATGGGAAAAGATATTCAACGTAGAAAAAGATTTGTATTCGTAAACTCTGTTGAGGGTTTATCAGTATTTTCAGTACTGTTATTTTTTTTTTATCATTAGAAGTAGTAGTAGTAGTAATAGTAGTAGTAGTAGTAATAGTAGTAGTAGTAGTGTAGTCGTAGTAGTAATAGTAGTAGTAGTCTTAAATGTAGTAGTAGTGTAGTCGTAAGTAATAGTAGTAGTAGTAGTAGTAGTAGTAATAGTAGTAGTAGTAGTGTAGTCGTAGTAGTAATAGTAGTAGTAGTAGTAGTAATAGTAGTAATAGTAGTAGTAGTAGTGTAGTCGTAGTAGTAATAGTAGTAGTAGTAGTAGTCAAGTCAAGTCAAACAGTTTTATTTCGTATATGTACATACATAGCAAAGCAAAATATTCTTGCAAATATATATCATAGTTACATTCTACTAATGAGGTGGGTTAAACAATAAAAATATATAAAAGTGATAAAACTATTTTCAAGCATAAATGTACAAAATAAACATTAAAATCGGTGTTCATTACAAGAGACATCGACCAGTGTGAGGTTCATGAGTTTGTACCCATGTGATGCGAGCTTTTACTATGCCTATGTCATTAGCATGTAGGCTGATGCCATAGTTTTCCTTAAAAGGAGAATCCACTGATTTAAAAAACATTCCTGATTTTAAAACTAACTGAGATAATTTAAATATAACATTTTGTGAGTTTAAAACTCTAAAATAAAATCTAGCAAGTAAAGGGAGTGATGATGTTTCCATAAAAACTGATTAAGAGAATTAGCCACCAAGTGACTGCTTGTTGAAATAGCGGCACCGTATAATCTTTTTAATGCATTATTATAAGCAACTTCGAAAGTTTTAAAAATCTGCCTATTATACTATATTGCTTTACAGTCCCACATTTCAAGGCCATATCCTGGAAGACAGTAAGAGTTGAACAAAAAATTAAGAGTATTAATTGATACCTTTTTAAAATTTCTAAAAACATTATTAAATTGTGATTAAAATTTGCGCAATCGCAGCTCAACATCTAAAATATCCGACAAATTTCTTTCTAAAACATGTCCAAGGTACTTATAATTATCTACAATCTGAAATTCATCCTGACATAGTTTCATGACATCATCATGATTTGGATAT
>JACEEZ010007575.1:15000-30000 GCA_016584305.1 Chionoecetes opilio
AGTTTTATCGGAGGTGGGGTGGGAGGAGTGTGGTTGTGGGCGTCAAGGAAGATATTGGGGGTGTGATGGAGGGGGTGGGGTGTGTGATGGAGGGGGTGGGTAGGGGTGAAGTAGGGCGTTAGCAAACTAATCTGCTTAGTTTGCTAAAGTTATATGACTCGGCTGTTTAGGGTTGAGGGAAGAGTGGGTATTTAGGGTCAATATTAGGGCAGAACGACAGGGCAAGGGACAAGAGAGGGAGATAAAGGGGAGAGAGAGATAGGAGAAGAGAGGGGAAGAGAAGGGAAGGGAGGGGAATCGGTCAGTAAGGGGAAATTAATGAACTCTTGAGATATTGGGGTGAAGGGAAGGAAGTTATGGAAGTGTGTTGGGGGAAGTGTGATTATGAGACAAGTTATGAACAAGTTGATACTGAGGTGGGAGGTGAGTTAGGGAGGTGATGGTGGTGGGCCAAAGGAGGGGGAAGACTGGTGTTAGGTGTTGGGGGGAGGGGGTAGAGGGGTGTTTAGAAGGAGAGAAGGATAGGGTTGGATAATGGAGGGGAGGGGTTGGAGGAGAGGAGGAAGGGAAGGAGGTAGGAAGAGAAGAGGAAGAGGAGAGATAACTTTAACACTTATTATTTACACAGATTTTCACTACTTTCTTTTTTTCCTTCTTAACTTTCCTTTTTTCTCTCCTTCACTAACCTTTCTACATCTCTTCCCACTGAACTCTAATCAAAAACCTAATAAATGTATATGATAGAATAACAAATCATAAAAAGGCTACTTAGAATATCAAGAAGAAGAAAAAAAAGGTCATCGAATTAGCATCCTAATCTTTCATCACCGTCACTCATTCCTCAACAAAAAACAAAAAAGACAAAATCTATATGAACAAAACTACAGTCCTATCAACGCACTCCTATCTTCTTTCTCTATAGACTCATATATCTCTCTATACTCACACACCTATCACACCTCTACACACCTTTCCTTCTACTAAAAACACACCTGAAAACAACCCAACAGTACACACCTGCTTACCTAACCACCTAACTATACACTACAAACACCAAAAAAAATCGTAACACCAACAACAACAACAACACTGACCACCACAAGGCCCGTCGCTCGCCGCCGTGATGGAGCCGAAGGGATTAAGACAGTCGGCGTGTTCCATGAGGCACTGATTGGTATACGTCTCCCCGTCGGTACCACACACGGGCTCGTACGTCCTGTCACAGCGTACGTCACAATCTGGACCACGGGGGAGGGCGGCCACTGGGGGGAAATGACACGGGGAGTTAGAATAGGGACGTAAGGGGTATGCTAGGGTAAGGGGTATGCTAGGGTAAGGGGAATAGGGCAGCCACTGGGGAAGGTCGGGAAGTAACATGGGGGGTTAGATAATAGGGTTAAGTGGCGTATTCTAGGGTATTAAGGGGTATAGGGACGATAGGGAAAGGGGAGAAAGTTACATGGGGGGTTAGATAATAGGGCTAAGTGACGTATTCTAGGGTATTAAGGGGTATAGGGACGATAGGGAAAGGGGAGAAAGTTACATGGGGGGTTAGATAATAGGGCTAAGTGACGTATTCTAGGGTATTAAGGCTATAGAGAAGGTAAGGATAGGTATAGAAGGGAAGTTAGGATAAGGAAACACTCTTAAATCTTATAGAATCTTACATTTTAAATCGTAAATCTTGGGAAAATTATTATTATTGTCATGTATTCAAATTTATAAGATGTTTTGATCTTGTGTTTGGGTTTTTGTCAAGAGATAATAGGGACGTCTAGGGCATGCTAGGGTATAAAGGGACTTAGGGAAGGTAAGGGAGAGGGATGCAAGGAAGGTTAGGGTCAAAAATATATGTAAATCTTTGGAAAATAGTGTCATGTATCCAAAATGATAGGATGGTTTTTAATTTTGGTTTGGGTTTTTGTGAAGGCAAAGTGAAAGTTAAAGAAAGTAGGTTAAGGAAGGAAGGAAGGAAATACATGTTGCGTAATATCAAAAAAAGATAAAAGAAAGAATTAACAGTCGTGTGAATCCAAAAAGATGTGATTTTTTCATTCTTCTTTCATTGTGTTATTGTGAAGGCACCGTGCAGGTAAAAAAAAAAAGGAAGGAACGAAGGAAATACTTGCAGCGTAATATAAAAAGAAGAGAAAAAGAATTAAAAGTCCTATGGATGTAAAAAGACGTATATTTATATTTCTTCTCTGTGATATTGTGAAGGCAACGTGGCGGTAAAAAGAGGAAGGAAGGAAGGAAGGAAGGAAGGAGAAATACTTGCTGCGTTACATAGGAAAAAGAGAACAGAGAAAATTAAAAGTCCTATAGATATAAAAAGACGTGATTATTTAGTTCTTTGTGTTATTGTGAAGGCAACGTGCAGGTAAGAGAAGGAAGGAAGGAAGGAAGGAAGGAAAGGAAGGAAAGAAGGAAGGAAGGAAGGAAGGAAGGAAGGAAGGAAGGAAGGAAGGAAGGAAGGAAGGAAGGAAGGAAGGAAGGAAGGAAGGAAGGAAGGAAGGAAGGAAAGAAAGAAAGAAAGAAGGAAGGAAATACTATAAAAAGAAGAGAAAGGAGGAGTTAAAAGTCCTATGATTCCAGAAAGACGTGATTTATTCATTCTTCTGTTATCTTATTGATCTTATTGTGAAGGCAACGTGGAGGTAAAAGAAAAAAGGAAGGAAGGAAGAAAATACTTGGTGCATAATATAAAAAGAAGAGCAAAGTAGAAGTTAAATGTCCCTTAGATCCATTCCCAGTAAGGGTTGCAGAGAGATCTTAAGGGAAGAGGACGCGTTAGGGACCAGTATACACAACAACAACAACAACAACAACAACAACAACAACAACAACAACAACAACAACAACAACAACAACACCAACAACAACAACAACACAACAACACCAACACCACTGCCACCACCACCACCACCAACAACAACAACAACACCAACACCACTGCCACCACCACCACCACCACCAACAACAACAACAACACCAACACCACTGCCACCACCACCACCACCACCACCACCACCACCACCAACAACAACACCAACACCACTGCCACCACCACCACCAACAACAACAACAACAACACCAACACCACTGCCACCACCACCAACAACAACAACAACAACAACAACACCACTGCCACCACCACCACCACCAACAACAACAACAACAACACAACACCACTGCCACCACCACCACCACCACCACCAACAACAACAACAACAACACCACTGCCACCACCACCACCACCAACAACAACAACAACAACAACAACAACACCACTGCCACCACCACCACCACCACCACCAACAACAACAACAACAACAACACCACTGCCACCACCACCACCAACAACAACAACAACACAACAACACCAACACCACTGCCACCACCACCACCACCACAACAACAACAACAACAACAACACCACTGCCACCACCACCACCACCACCACCACCAACAACAACAACAACAACAACAACAACAACAACAACAACAACACGAACCAGAAGCAGGAAAGTCAAAAAAGAACAAAAAGAAAAGAGAAAACACGCATTCCACCAAAATAAAAACTTTTTAAGAACGTTCCCTTTTTTTATTATTCATATTCAGAGAAGTAAGTTAGGAGGCTAAATTAACCCAAAAGAAAAAAGAAGAAGAAAGCAACAGAAAATGGAAAGAAAACTCATGTCCTTGTTCCGTCACATAAAAAAAAAGAAAAAAAGTTTACAGGCAAAATTTTCGAACTCGGTACAAACACAAAACATTTGGGATGCTGCTATTGTTTACATTTTGTTTCCGTGTGTTTTAGTATGTGTGTGTGTGTGTGGGTGTGGGTGTGGGTGTGGGTGTGTGTGGGTGTGTGTGTGTGTGTGTGTGGGTGCGGGTGTGTGTGTGTGGGTGGGTGTGAGTGTGGGTGTGGGTGGTTGGGTGAGGCAGGGAAGGGCTGGGGATTGTGGGACAGTGAGAAAGTATTCAATATCTCCCCTTCCTCTTCCCCTTCCCTCTCCCCTCCCCCTCCTCTTCCCCTACCTCTCCCCTTCCCCATCCCCTTCCCCTACCCCTCCCCTTCCCCCAGCAGCAAACAACACCCTTGAAGACCTTAACAACACCTAAGACACGGCAAGGAAGGGGACTTGACTCCAGAGATACGATAACACTAGCAAAGAATAGGAATAACAGGAGGAGGAGAAGCAGGAAAAGGGACAAGGAAAAGAGGGTAACAAGAAAAAGAGGGTAACAAGGAAAAGAGGGTAACAAGAAAAAGAGGGTAACAAGGAAAAGAGGGTAACAAGAAAAAGAGGGTAACAAGGAAAAGAGGGTAACAAGGAAAAGAGGGTAACTAGGAAAAGAGGGTAACAAGGAAAAAGAGGGTAACAAGGAAAAGAGGGTAACAAGGAAAAGAGGGTAACTAGGAAAAGAGGGTAACAAGGAAAAAGAGGGTAACTAGGAAAAGAGGGTAACAAGGGAAAGAGGGTAACAAGGAAAAGAGGGTAACAAGGAAAAGAGGGTAACAAGGAAAAGAGGGTAACAAGGAAAAGAGGGTAACAAGGAAAAGAGGGTAACAAGGAAAAGAGGGTAACAAGGAAAAGAGGGTAACTAGGAAAAGAGAAGAACTAAAGAAAAGGGAAAATTTATATGAGAAAGAATAGAGGATAGGAGAAAGAATAGGAAGAGGATGAAGATTATGCGAAGAAAAGGAAGAATGGTAGGACAAAGAGAAAGAAAAGGAAGAGAATGTAGATTATGTGAAGAAAAGAAAGGAGGAAATTGAGTAGGTGTGAGAATGTGATAGAGAAGAAAGATGGAAGAGAGGAAGAATCAAACCGAGGAAGAGAGAGAGAAAAAAATATATATAAGAGGACATGGAAGAAGGCTAGAAGATAAATGGAAACAAGAAGGATGAAGAAAAGAGATAATGAAAGACGAGGACAAAGAAGAAAAATAATATAAAGGAAGGAAAGAGAACGAAAAGGTGAGGAAAGGAAACCGAAAACATGAAACTAAAACAAAATCAGAAATCAGAGCAAGAGACAAAATAACCAAAACAATAACAAGAACAAGAAGTTGATAAGTACAACTACAACAACAAAATCAGACAAATATAAGCCATGGACAGTGGACACCAAACCCTTCCTGACCTAACCCAACCAACCAGTGTTTTTTTTTTCCTTTTTATTTACATCACAGAAAGCTGGCCAAGGGCATAGAAAGAGAGGTAACGATTACCCGCTTAGTTGTCAGTCCCTATAAAGAAGACAGTAAGAGAATGAAGAAAGAAGGGTGGGCCAATGTAGTTCGGAAGGTGTCTTGTCGCTCCTCTCTCAAAAAAATTAAGTCGTAGGAAGGTGGAACAATAGAAACAGGAAGAGAGTCCCAGAGTTTACCAGTGATTGGGATGAAAGAGTAAAGATACTGATTAACTCTTGCATTAGGAAGATGGACAGAATAGGGATGAGTCATATTCGTGTTTTGTTCCCGTTTTGTTCCCGTTTGTTCCCGGTTTGATCCCGTTTTCTTCCCGTTTGTTCCGGTTTTTTCAAGTTTTGTCCCGTTTTGTTCCCGTCCGCCGCCCACTCACCACACGGTCCCAAGAACTCCTGCTCGACGGCCACTCCTCCCCTGGCGCGACTCCGGCAGTGGGCCAGCTGGAGGGCGCAAGGGTTGTTGTAGGTCATGCCGTCAGTGCCACACACGGGCCGGAATTCCCTCGTGCACGCCTCTGGGCACGCCGACGGGGAGGAAGCAGAGTTAAAGGAAGGAAAGTCAAGGAAAGGAGAGTTAGAGGAAGGAGAGTCAGAGGGTGGAGAGTTAGAGGAAGGAGAGTCAAGGAAAGGAGAGTTAGAAGAAGGAGGGTTAGAGGCAGGAGAGTTAGAGGAAGGGGAGTCGGAGCGAGGTGATGCTGGTGGTGGGGATGCCGTTAACGAGGACGCGAGGATGATGTTGGGCGACGTCTCGAATTCCTTGGACGGCCGCGTCTCATAACCATCTGGAAAGGACATCGAGATAGTTTTTCTTTTTCGTGACAAGGACAGTGGTGGGTTTAAGGGATTAAAGGTTTAAGGGATCATAGGTTTAAGTGGTTTAAGGGGTTTAAGACTTGGCGTAAATGTATAAACTGAATACAAAGAAAGCTAAGAGGGTGACGCCATTGGCCACTCAGTTTTAAATGCAGCAAAGTATATTTAGGCATCAACACTGCCGCGTTTGTTAATCAGTGAAATAAAGACGCGATGATAAACAGACAGACATGAAGGAACCGGCAAGCAGACACCGGACAGTCGCGTCACAGACGCGAAAGATATCATAAAAAGGATCATTGGATACATTACCCGGGCGGCTCCTGGACTGTCATGCTCAAGGAAGAATGAGAGGCGAGCGTCAGAGGGATGGACAGGGAAAGGCAGGTCACAGTCAGTATCAAAATTATATTTGTATTTTCCATGCAGAAGGCGTTCTTGGCGTGGGTGAGGCCGCGAGTATCTATCTGGAGGAAGGCTCACCGCAGGGCCCCCCGTCCACCAGGTACACGCCCCGCTGCTTCCGCGCCCACCGCCCGCAGTTGGACGCGTCCAGGACACACTCGTTGCTGTAGGTGTTACCGTCGGAGCCACACACCGGCTCGAACTTGTCCGAACACTTGCCGCGACAGCTGCTGCCCAGGGAGTCGAACATCGGGTCTGCGGGAAACACGAGTCTTTAGTGGGAGGAGTGGGGGTTACAGCCGAGGGGAGGGGCGGAGTGTTAGTATGGCACAGAGTGTGGCAAAGCGGCGCCGAGACTGAGGCCTATAAGGTAGGACGAGGGAGAGTATGACGCACCGCACGCCCCGTCGTACACCAGGTACACGCGCCGGCCGCCGCCACTCCTGGAGCGGCAGCTGGCGTCCTCCATCAGGCACTCGTTGTCATGCGTGACACCGTCCGAACCGCACACCGGCGCCAAGGCACGCGAGCACAGGCGTCTGCAGGAGACGATCACGTCCAAGGTAATGGTACGCGCCGGGGCCGGGGGCTCGCGACGTTCTGGGGGAGGCAAAGCGAGGTGAGCGAGACACCTGAAACCCCACACCAGAAACCCCACAGTAAGGCTTCCCGCCGAGGCACAACTACTTCAAGCTTTCAGTCAGCCACGCGATGTGGCCACAGTCCTGGAAGCTGCGGTATGCAAAACCCCAAGCCACTCACCACACGCCGCCTCCGAAATAAGAGAGATGCCCGCGCCGCCGGCGGCTCTGCTCTCACAATCCGCGATCTCAAGGAGGCACACGCTGTTGTAGGTGACGCCGTCGCTGCCGCAAACAGGGAGGAAGATGCGGGTGCACTGCTTCGAGCACGTGGCTGCATCCGGGGTCACCGGGACGGGGGTTCCCTCTGTCGGAGGTCCTGCAAGTGGGGAAAATGACGAAAACATTGTATAACAGAGGCGGCGCGCCGCGCAGCCATCACGGCAGCGGAACGTGACTGTTTTAGACACACACGATTCATGGAAGCACTGACCCCTTCCCCCCTCAACGCTGTGCCACCCTCCAAGGCGCTGCCAACCAGCATTAAGTGAGGTTGGCAGCTGCCAACCAGCTGCCAACCAGCAAGTGACCCTCGGTAACCCGCCTTGCCTCAGTTTGCTGCCTACTCTCCTGCAGCGCTACCGCGCCACCCAAAGATGCCCCAGCTCCGCCCTTGACCCAGAGACTTGGTTCACTCACCACACGTGCCCTCCGAGGTGATGGAGACGCCCGCGCCGCCAGACCTTCTGCTCTCACAGTCAGCCACTTGAAGGAGGCACAGGTTGTTGTAGTTGAGGCCGTCGCTGCCGCAGACGGGGAGTAAGATGCGACTGCATTCCTGCGGGCACGAGGACGCCTCTGCGGCGGGCACGGCGGGCGTCCCCTCGGTCGTTGCTCCTGTAAGAGGTCATGATAGGTTAGGAAAACAAAGAAAACATTGTAAGTACAAAGATAGACATTGCACACACTAGTCTGATTCGATGACGTGCAGTCGATAATGCTTCCTGCCTGAACAAACCGACACTTGTAACTTATCAGAACTTTTTTTTTTACGTCAGCGGGCCGGTTGCTGCTTCATGAGCGGCCTCAGAAAACTACACCAAACTTCACCCCACAGCTTGGTGCCCTAAATAGATTTTTTTTTACAACTGTAATTACGTTAAGGCAAAATCTCGTATGAAATTGTATTTAAGATTTTTTTTTTTGAGTGATGACGAAGCTACTCAATGATTGCTTCACTAATCATGATTGCCAAAGATTGAGGTGCTTCTGAACATTACTTTGCCACGCAGTTGGCAAATTGGCATCCTTCATTTTGCTGGGTGACTCACCACACGCCGCCTCCGAGGCGAGGGAGATGCCCGGGCCGCCGGCGGCTCTGCTCTCACAGTCCGCGATCTCAAGGAGGCACACGTTGTTGTAGGTGACGCCGTCGCTGCCGCAAACAGGGAGGAAGATGCGGGTGCACTGCTTCGAGCACGTGGCTGCCTCCGGGGTCACCGGGACGGGGGTTCCCTCTGTCGCGGCTCCTGCGAGTGGGGAAAATAGGTTCATGTCACAATCGACGATGCCATCATGGTGGGGGGGGGGGGGGGGGGGGCGTCCGGCCAACGCGCTTGTAAAGCGGGAAGGTCCTTTAACGCCCCACCCTCCAACCCCTCCCGCCGCCTCGCCTCGTTCCGCCAGCACTTTGGGCCGTTCACAGTTGGGTTGTTCAGGCCAAGCCAGCCAAGGCTCGGGATTAAATTGATCCTGCGTCAGCACCGCCCAGGGGCTCATCCAGCCAGCCTCTCCCTCCCCACCCTAACCTCCCCGCCCGCCCCCCGTGAGGCCTGCATGGGATGAACAGTCGTTTGGTACAATTCTACGAATGGCTACTAACCTTTCTTGATGTCATTGCTCACAAGACATCACACTTCGCCTCCGTCACCTTCGTCGCCTCCTCACTCCTTCACCTTCTTCACCTCGTCTTGGATGTCATAACGTCCCAAGAAGAAGCGCGGCGCGGCACCCACGCTGGGCGCTGCGCCCTGTTATTCACCCTTCACGAGGGTCTTGATCATGCGCTAGACTCGAAATTACTTGCTGTCATCTTCCCGGCAGGGAGCTTAGAACTGATAGAGACCAATCTTTAGGTAAAGCTGGCAACACCCACACAACCTATCTTCTTGCTCAAGGGGGATAGTATCTCCCTGTTTTTGTCAGTGAAAAATCTAAGAGGATTGAGCGGGCATTGAACCTACCACCTGCTGGATTGCACAGGAGAATGTGATCCATCAGGCTGGCGGATGTGTATACTGAGTGATGCGGCCTGTCATGAGGCATCAAGTATTCTGTTGAACACACTGGGACGGATCAAGGCCTGGGCCTCCACCCTGGGAGTCCACAACGAAGCTCGCACGATGGTACAAACATACTCTTGTGTAAGATACTCATCACACGCCGCCTCCGAGGCGAGGGAGATGCCCGGGCCGCCGACGGATCTGCTCTCACAGTCCGCGATCTCAAGGAGGCACACGCTGTTGTAGGTGACGCCGTCGCTGCCAAAAACAGGGAGGAAGATGCGGGTGCACTGCTTCGAGCACGTGGCTGCCTCCGGGGTCATCGGGACGGGGGTTCCCTCTGTCGGAGGTCCTGCAAGTGGGGAAAATGACGAAAACATTGTATAACAGAGGCGGCGCGCCGCGCAGCCATCACGGCAGCGGAACGTGACTCTGTTTTAGACACACACGAGTCATGGAAGCACTGACCCCTTCCCCCCTCAACGCTGTGCCACCCTCCAAGGCGCTGCCAACCAGCATTAAGTGAGGTTGGCAGCTGCCAACCAGCTGCCAACCAGCAAGTGACCCTCGGTAACCCGCCTTGCCTCAGTTTGCTGCCTACTCTCCTGCAGCGCTACCGCGCCACCCAAAGATGCCCCAGCTCCGCCCTTGACCCAGAGACTTGGTTCACTCACCACACGTGCCCTCCGAGGTGATGGAGACGCCCGCGCCGCCAGACCTTCTGCTCTCACAGTCAGCCACTTGAAGGAGGCACAGGTTGTTGTAGTTGAGGCCGTCGCTGCCGCAGACGGGGAGTAAGATGCGAGTGCATTCCTGCGGGCACGAGGACGCCTCTGCGGCGGGCACGGCGGGCGTCCCCTCGGTCGTTGCTCCTGTAAGAGGTCATGATAGGTTAGGAAAACAAAGAAAACATTGTAAGTACAAAGATAGACATTGCACACACTAGTCTGATTCGATGACGTGCAGTCGATAATGTTTCCTTCCTGAACAAACCGACATTTGTAACTTATCAGAACTTTTTTTTTACGTCAGCGGGCCGGTTGCTGCTTCATGAGCGGCCTCAGAAAACTACACCAAACTTCGCCCCACAGCTTGGTGCCCTAAATAGATTTTTTTTTACAACTGTAATTACGTTAAGGCAAAATCTCTCGTATGAAATTGTATTTAAGATTTTTTTTTTTGAGTGATGACGAAGCTACTCAATGATTGCTTCACTAATCATGATTGCCAAAGATTGAGGTGCTTCTGAACATTACTTTGCCACGCAGTTGGCAAATTGGCATCCTTCATTTTGCTGGGTGACTCACCACACGCCGCCTCCGAGGCGAGGGAGATGCCCGGGCCGCCGGCGGCTCTGCTCTCACAGTCCGCGATCTCAAGGAGGCACACGTTGCTGTAGGTGACGCCGTCGCTGCCGCAAACAGGGTGGAAGATGCGGAAGCACTGCTTCGAGCACGTGGCTGCCTCCGGGGTCACCCATTCGGGGGCTCCCTCTGTCGCGGCTCCTGCAAGTGGGGAAAATAGGTTCATGTCACAATCGACGATGCCATCATGGTGGGGGGGGGGGGGGGGAGGCGTCCGGCCAACGCGCTTGTAAAGCGGGGAGGTCCTTTAACGCCCCACCCTCCAACCCCTCCCGCCGCCTCGCCTCGTTCCGCCAGCACTTTGGGCCGTTCACAGTTGAGTTGTTCAGGCCAAGCCAGCCAAGGCTCGGGATTAAATTGATCCTGCGTCAGCACCGCCCAGGGGCTCGTCCAGCCAGCCTCTCCCTCCCCACCCTAACCTCCCCGCCCGCCCCCCGTGAGGCCTGCATGGGATGAACAGTCGTTTGGTACAATTCTACGAATGGCTACTAACCTTTCTTGATGTCATTGCTCACAAGACATCACACTTCGCCTCCGTCACCTTCGTCGCCTCCTCACTCCTTCACCTTCTTCACCTCGTCTTGGATGTCATAACGTCCCAAGAAGAAGCGCGGCGCGGCACCCACGCTGGGCGCTGCGCCCTGTTATTCACCCTTCACGAGGGTCTTGATCATGCGCTAGACTCGAAATTACTTGCTGTCATCTTCCCGGCAGGGAGCTTAGAACTGATAGAGACCGATCTTTAGGTAAAGCTGGTAACACCCACACAGCCCATCTTCTTGCTCAAGGGGGATAGTATCTCCCTGTTTTTGTCAGTGAAAAATCTAAGAGGATTGAGCGGGCATTGAACCTACCACCTGCTGGATTGCACAGGAGAATGTGATCCATCAGGCTGGTGGATGTGTATACTGAGTGGTGCGGCCTGTCATGAGGCATCAAGTATTCTGTTGAACACACTGGGACGGATCAAGGCCTGGGCCTCCACCCTGGGAGTCCACAACGAAGCTCGCACGATGGTACAAACATACTCTTGTGTAAGATACTCATCACACGCCGCCTCCGAGGCGAGGGAGATGCCCGGGTCGCCGGCGGATCTGCTCTCACAGTCCGCGATCTCAAGGAGGCACACGCTGTTGCAGGTGACGCCGTCGCTGCCGCAAACAGGGAGGAAGATGCGGGTGCACTGCTTCGAGCACGTGGCTGCATCCGGGGTCACCGGGACGGGGGTTCCCTCTGTCGGAGGTCCTGCAAGTGGGGAAAATGACGAAAACATTGTATAACAGAGGCGGCGCGCCGCGCAGACATCACGGCAGCGGAACGTGACTCTGTTTTAGACACACACGAGTCATGGAAGCACTGACCCCTTCCCCCCTCAACGCTGTGCCACCCTCCAAGGCGCTGCCAACCAGCATTAAGTGAGGTTGGCAGCTGCCAACCAGCTGCCAACCAGCAAGTGACCCTCGGTAACCCGCCTTGCCTCAGTTTGCTGCCTACTCTCCTGCAGCGCTACCGCGCCACCCAAAGATGCCCCAGCTCCGCCCTTGACCCAGAGACTTGGTTCACTCACCACACGCGCCCTCCGAGGTGATGGAGACGCCCGCGCCGCCAGACCTTCTGCTCTCACAGTCAGCCACTTGAAGGAGGCACAGGTTGTTGTAGTTGAGGCCGTCGCTGCCGCAGACGGGGAGTAAGATGCGAGTGCATTCCTGCGGGCACGAGGACGCCTCAGCTTGTGCACCGCTTCCCGCCACAGTGTTGTCTTGGACTGTCTGACCTGTGGATCACCAAGCAAACTCAGGAAGTCGTTCCTGGCTTAGTACAGTACAAATAACATTCCACGACCAACATCAGTCGACAGTGAGTGGCGGAACACGTGGGTGTTGGACTGTTGGTGGCCAGCGAGTATTAGTACCTGGCTCCCTCAACAAACCCCCCCCCCCCCCCCCCGCTGCACCCCAATACCCGCACCTCCCACCAGTGAGGGAACACTGCAGCCCCCCCCCCCCCCCGCCCAGCCCCGCCGCCCGGGGATTGGATGGATCCGCCCAAAGATACAACAATGACACTTTTGCACCGGGATGCAGAGTCCTTAAGGAACACTCGCGAGCAAGGCAGGCAGAGTAATCTCAGATAATCTCAGGAAACTGCTCTGAAGGGGATCCATAAGCCACTCACCACAAGGGCCTTCAGAGGCGAGGGAGATGACCGCGCCGCCGGCGGCTCTGCTTTCACAGTCCGCGATCTCAAGGAGGCACACGCTGTTGTAGGTGACGCCGTTGCTGCCGCAAACAGGGAGGAAGATGCGGGTGCACTGCTTCGAGCACGTGGCTGCCTCCGGGGTGGGCGGGACAGGTGTCGCCCCAATCGTGGCTCCTGGAAGTGGGGATAATGCCATTATGACTGAACGGCGCCGCCTAAAACATAGGAAGGTTGATCTGAAGTTCCCCCAAGTCCTCCCCTTGACCAAGACTTATTGCCACTCACCACACGCGCCCTCGGAGACCACAATGATACTCGGCCCGCCGGCGGCTCTGCTCTCACAGTCCGCGACCTCAAGGAGGCACACGCTGTTGTAGGTGTTGCCGTCGCTGCCGCACACGGGGAAGAAGATGCGGGTGCACTGCTGCGAGCACGAGGGCGTCACCGATGGTGGCCTTTGTGTCACCACCTCCTCGGCTCGGCTCTGCTCATCCTGAGCAAAGCCGCCGTCTGAGGCTTGGGAAGGAGCGTCTGTTGATACCGAAAGAAATGAGCGTGAGTGACCACTCAGCAATACTGAGGGTGCCAATGCGCTCCTGAAAGTCTGACACCCACCCTGCCCTGTCCCACGCCCTCCCATCTCTATGCAATATTGGTCGGTTCCCCTACAAACTCAGCCCTCGCACCACTCACCGCAGGGGCCCTGCGCTGCCACGGTGATGGTGTCGCCCGTCAGGCATGAAGCAAACCGTAATTGGCAATCGCTGCTGTAGGTGACGCCGTCGCTGCCGCACACGGGAGCGAAAATACTCGGACACTCCTCCTGGCACGATGGTCCAACAGTGCCGCCCGCGCCGTCAGCAGTGACCTCTCGGGCGGGTGCGGGGCTCAGGAAGGGGTCTGTGAGGGGAGGGAAGGTTAAGAGGATGGCTAGTGCTCGACAAGAATATTGAGAAAACACAAGAATACATGAGAGGTCGTGAAGGAAAAGGAGGGAGGGATTATGGAAGGGATTGAAGGGGGATTAATCACGTGTGTGGTTGTCCTGGGGGTTACATCCGCCTCTTTTAACCTTGAGACTTGTGGGTGTTGACTCGCCATCCCACAAAACATGACCAAAAGACCATCAATTACTGACCAAACGTGATAGGGCAAGGTGATGAAGGTGTGTGTGTGTGTGTGTGTGTGTGTGTGTGTGTGTGTGTGTGTGTGTGTGTGTGTGGAACCCTCTTTGTATTTGTTCTATCCCACGCTAGACATACAGACAGACAGAAAAGCAATCCCACACGTAAAGCAAAAGAGAATGTGGAAATGTGAAGAACAGAGAGAGAGAGAGAGAGAGAGAGAGAGAGAGAGAGAGAGAGAGAGAGAGAGGAAAGCAGAGATAACGCAAGAGTCGTGTCAGGGAGAAGCTTTGATATGAGTGCGATGTCATGTCCTCCAAAAGAGAGAGAGAGAGAGAGAGAAAAAAAAAAAGATGCGCATCAAAACGTGATATTGAAGAAAAATGAACAGAAAAGAAAAATACTTGGAAATAAATCTTATCCGAGAAAGTGACGTAACCTTCCTTGTTTCCTTCTTTCCTTCTTCTCTGCCTTTCCTCCCTTCCTCCTTCCCTTCTTTCCTCATTCCCTACCTCCCTCTTTCCTCTCATTCCTTCCTCCCTTCATCACACCCCTCACAAACCTAACAAAATTTAAGAGGAAGCAAAAATAATAAACCTGTACATACATTACCCACTTTAAAACTCAAAGTAATTAGCAGACAGGTGGAAAAAATACAAATAAAAATGTAGGAATTAAACACACACACACACACACACACACACACAACACACACACACACACACACACACACATAATAGTAACTAAATTGCTTCACGGGTTAAATTCCCGTTTGTAATATGAGTAAATAGAGTAAATACCCTCAAAACAGGCCCCCACGTAGTTTGTAGTAAGGTTAGGGTTCTCGCTACAGGTCACAAGGGTCAGCGAGCAAGGGTTGGTGTAGGTCACTCCGTCGCTGCCACAAACAGGGGTGTAGTCAAAGGTGCAGAATTCAGGGCATGTTCCTCCTCCTCCTCCTGCAGCGCCTCCGTCAGCTCCTCCATTCACTGTGTTGGTTTCTTGTTGCGCCGTTG
>JACEEZ010007575.1:42500-82500 GCA_016584305.1 Chionoecetes opilio
ATTCCCCCCACCCATTCACTCACCCATTACCCATCACCCCCCACCCATTCACTCACCCATTACCCATCACCACACACCCATTCACTCACCCATTACCCATCACCCCCCACCTATTCCCTCACCCATCACCCATCACCCCCACACATTCACTCACCCATCACCCCACACCCATTACCCATCACCCCACCCATTCACTCACCCATTACCCATCACCCTACATCAAGGTTTCCTCAATTCTCGCAACCCACATATTTTCTTCACAATTCTCGCTAATAGGCTGCTAAAAAGAAAAAAAGAAAAAAAGTGATCGGATCATCTCATAAGTGGGCTTAAAACCTTCCCCTGGTCGAGCTGGTTCCAAAACTGTGACATATGATGGGATTCCGCCACGGGGGGCGGCACCTATCGCGGACAGACAGACAGACAGACAGACAGACACATTTTCGCTTATATTATTATAGAAGACACGAACTGGAAAGGCAGAGAGAGAAGAGAGAGAGAGAGAGAGAGAGAGAGAGAGAGAGAGAGAGAGAGAGAGGGGGAAGGTGAAATAAAATACGTTCATGTAAATATGAAACGAACTGGATAGGCAGAGAGAGAGAGAGAGAAAGAAGAGAGAGAGAGAGAGAGAGAGAGAGAGAGAGAGAGAGAGAGAGAGAGAGAGAGAGAGAGAGAGGGAAACCCCATTTAAACGTCAGTACGCATACCTACTCTCCAATCAACCTACACACACACACACACACACACACACACACACACACACACACACACACACACACACACACACACACACACACACACACACACACACACACACACACACACACACACACACACACATTCAGCCTTGGTATAAACGACAAATTTTTTATCACCTAACTCAATTTTTATGGATCACTAGATGGGCAGACTTCCATAAAGGGGGGAGGGGAGAAGGGTAAGGAAGGGGTTGAAGGGACAGGGAGAGAGAGGACTAAAGGGGTTGGAGGGGGAAGGGGGAAGGGGAAGGGGGAGAAGGAGGGGGAGGGGGGAGGCAAACACGGGATCTGTTATGTAAGAAATCGAAGTGTGTCCTGCTTAGCTTGTGTTGTTTATCTCTGTTTGGGACTGTTTACGTACGTTGCTGAGGTAATATTGATGTTGTTCTACCCCCACAACCACCACCACAACCACTACTACTACTACCACCACCACCAATACCATCAATACTGCCACCACCACATCCACTACATACCACTACCACCAATACCACAACCACCACAGCTACTACCACCACCACCACCACCACCACCACTACCACTACTACTACCACCACAACCACTACTGCTACTACCATCTACCACCACTACTACTACAACTACTACTACCACTACTACCATCCACCACCACTACTACCACCACCACCACCACTACTACCACTACTACTACCACTACTACTACCACAACCACTACTACTACCACCACTACCAATACCACCACCACCACCACTTCCTTGCGTTATAACCTCTGCCGTAAAACTAGGACACGTTATTACTAGGAATTTTCACATTAGCCCGGCCATTAAACTCCCCACCTCTTCCTTCCCTTCTCTCCCTTTTCTTCCTCCTTCCTTCACCTCCATTCATAACTTTCCTTCCTTTTCTCCTTCTTTCTCCTTTCCCTTCTTTATTTCATTCCTTATTTTCTCTTTCCAGACAGGTTGATTTTTGGATGGGAGGGGAGTTGGTTTTCCTCTTCCTCTTCCTCCTCCTCCTCCTCCTCCTCCTCCTCCTCCTTCTCCTCCTCCTCCTCCTCCTCCTCCTCCTCCTCCACCTAGGTTGATTTTTGGATGGGAGGGGAGTTGGTTTTCCTCTTCCTCTTCCTCCTCCTCCTTCTCCTCCTCCTCCACCTAGGTTGATTTTTGGATGGGAGGGGAGTTGGTTTTCCTCTTCCTCCTCCTCCTCCTCCTCCTCCTCCTCCTCCTCCTCCTCCTCCTCCTCCTCCTCCTCACCTCCTCTTCCTCCTCCTCCTCCTCCTCCTTCTCCTCCTCCTCCTTCTCCTCCTCCTCCTCCTCTTCCTCTTCTTATTTATCTTCCTATTCCCTTTCCTCTTTTTGTGCTCTATCTTGTTTATTTGCATTTTTCATTATTTTCTATCTCTCTCTCTCTCTCTCTCTCTCTCTCTCTCTCTCTCTCTCTCTCTCTTCTCTCTCTCTCTCTCTCCTACCGTCAGGGTGGCAAGGTTGGTAGAGACGTGAGTTCGCAATGTGCAGCGTCCCTGTGCATTCGGTCAGCGGTTCGAGTCCGCCTAGTTCGTGCTGACGTGGCGGCGCTTTGTATAGTCAATAACCTTGTAGTTGGTATTTGCAAAGTGTCTAGATAGGATGAAAATCTTATCTTATCTCTCTCTCTCTCTCTCTTCTCCTCTTCTCTCTCTCTCTCTCTCCTCTCTCTCTCTCCTCTCTCTCTCTCTCACACACACACACACACACACCTCACACGTCACTACCCACATGACCACTCACCAAGGACACACACACACACATACACACACACACACACACACACAGCAATCAGATTAATAGGTAAAACATGATTGCTTACTCACCCATTACGAGTAGAAAAGAAGTGGTCCTCCCTTTCCCTTTCCCTTTTCACCCACTCCCTTTCTTCCCTTTATCCCTTTCCTCCCTTTCCTCCCTTTCTCCCTTTCCAACATCATTCAATAATTATCCTCTTTTCTCTACTCTCAATTTGATCTACACACTGCCACTCATTTCCTCTCGTATTTCAACTGTGATTCCATTTGCACAAGCTCATAGGTACACACACACACACACACACACACACACACACGCCCCCCCACCACACGCTCACACACACACACACACACACCACACAACACACACACACACACACACACACACACACACACACAGAACACACACGCAACACACACCCCAAAACCCCACACACACGCAAACACAACAACACACACACACACACACACACACACACGCACGCAAACACACACACACACACACACACCAGACACACACACACACACACACACACACGGAGGCAGTAGGAGGTGCACGTCTACTCACCCCCAACACTAGATGCAGACTGAGCCTTTCCTCTTGCTGAATGCTGATCTCTCTCTCTCTTTCTCTCTCTATCTTTATCTCTATCTCTCCCTCCCTCCTCCCCTCCCCCCTCCCCCTCAAATGGGCAGTTAGTAATTAAAGGCGTGTCCAGTTTTTTTGTTTACTTACTCCCGGTGGGTTAAGGTGTGCCATATATTTATCTTTGTTTTTCCTGCAAGAAGTAAATTTGCTTACTTAACTACCATGATTATCTCTTTTTTTTCCGTCATCTATTGATTAAATATTTGAATTTTGTTCGTTATTTGTATTTTTCTATTTACTATTTTCTTCTATTTTGGTTTGGTTTTCCTCGAAAGAAGTCAATTTCTTTACTAAACTACTATGATTTTCTTCCTGTTTTTTCGTCATCTGTTGGTTAAATATTTGAATTTTGGACTTTTTTTGTATCTTCCTATTTCTTTTATTTTCTTCTGTTTTGTTTTTCTCCTGGAATGAAGTTAATTTGCTCTCTTAACTATCAGGATTTTTTTTTCCTGTCGTCTGTTGGTTAAATATTTGAATTATGTACATTTTTTTATTTTTTTTATTTCTCAAGGTTTTTTTTCGATGAGTAAGAATCATAATCAATCAATCAATCATTGAGGGCATACGCCGGGTGGCGCGTCGCCTCGCCAACCCTACGACGCCACTCCCAGGGGTCACCACGCGCGAGTCCCCATGCAGGCTCCCTTCCCATACCAAGCAGCTCTCGACAAGAAACATCAACTTGCCCCAGCCACGACCCTTGTGGGCGCCCCCTTGGCCTCCTCCACGCCGGATTGTCTCTTACAAATACAACCCGATGGGAAGGATCGGTTTCAGGGTAGCGTGCCACATACCCATATAGCCGAAGTTGGCATTGACGGACTTATGCAGGTAATAGGCCTCGATTCAGTCTCACGGTGCAATCGCTGATTTGACACGTAATCATCCCAGCGATACCCTATGATTCTGCGAAGACACTTATTACCAAAGGCATTGATTCGTCTCTTCAAGTCACTATTTAGTGTCCATGTCTCACAACCATATAGTAAGACAGGGATCACAAGCGACTTGAAGATCCGGATCTTTGTCCTCCTGCACAGGTACTGACAACGCCAAATACTCCCGCTGAGCGAATCCATAGCACCGTGGGCTATGTCAATCCGCCGTAAGACTTCTTGGTGTGACCCGCCGTCATTATGGACTGCGCTACCAAGGTATGTAAAACTTTCCAAGATCTCAATGTCTTCGCCGCACGCATGAACAGACTGTACTGCTTCATCTAGTAAGTCTCCAAACACCTGGACCTTGGTCTTAAGCCAGGAGACCTCAAGTCCCAAAGGCTTTGCCTCCTCGTGCAGCGCCTCGAGAGCCATCACCAGGACCTCCAGCGACTCAGCAAAGATTACTGCATCATCGGCAAAAACAAGATCAGTGATCTTGGTGTTGCCGACGGATGCTCCACAATCACTTTGATCCACAACCTTGTTCAATACCCAGTCCATACAAGCGCTGAAAAGTGACGGGGCAAGGACGCACTCTTGCCTCACTCCTGTATTAACAGGAAAGAAACTGGATATACCTGCCCCTACCTTCACAGCACTCTCAGTCCCAGAATACAGACCAGTTATCAAACCAATAGTCCTTGCAGGAATCCCGCGAAGTCGCAGAAGATCCCAAAGTGCTCACGATGCACTGAGTCAAACGCCTTCTTGAGATCCACATAGGCTGCAAACATCATAATGCCCTTCCAAAAAACGTAAAATGTTAACTAAATATAACTAAATACTAACTTAACTATAACGAACTCTAACTTTACTATTATTGTGTTATTGCTTTTCTTCAACTAAATATTAAGTTAGTTTGGGTGTCCTTGGTATAGAAAAAATATAATGTATCATATAAAGTTCCTGCGTGATCTATGAACTTATAATGAAACAGTATCTTACCTAAGCAACAGGAGTGAAAAAAAATAACAAGGGTTGGGCAGCGTTGCCAGACTCTAGGAAAGAAAAAATTATAAGGGTTGGGCAGCCTAACCAGACTCTAGGAAAGAAAAAATTATAAGGGTTGGGCAGCCTAACCAGACTCTAGGAAAGAAAAAATTATAAGGGTTGGGCAGCCTAACCAGACTCTAGGAAAGAAAAATATAAGGTTGATAAAAGGAGTTGGTTGGGCAGCCTAACCAGACTCTAGGAAAGAAAAAATTATAAGGGTTGGGCAGCCTAACCAGACTCTAGGAAAGAAAAAATAAACAAAAACCGGGCCTCATTACATTCATGATATTTTTTTTCTTTTGTCCTTGTCCTCTTATCCTCTTCCTCTTCTCTCTTCCTCCTTGTTCATCTTCCTCTCTTCTCTCTTCCTCTCTATTCTCTTTTTTATTTTCTTCTTCTTCTCCTCTTCCTCCTATTCCATCTTCCTCTCTTCCTTTATCTTATTCTTCTGTTATTTTCTTTCTCAACTCCCTGATATCAAAAATTTTCCTTATTCAATTTTATCTCCCGACATAATTAAGGTTTATTCAAATGATATAAATAGGCATTGAAAACCAACACAATAACCAAGACTAAGGGGACTGACAACTGTATTATGGCTATACCTTAAAAATGAAGTGTTAAAAATTGTTATAGAAAAAAATAGTCACCAGCATCAGCCTCCTACCGAAAAAAAACTACTAACTATAAATACATAACTATAGTCTAATTTTTTTTAACGAGGTGAAAAATCCTGCCCCCTTGCTGCTTACTGACTGATATTTGATGCCAGGAGAAGGGAATACTACGGTTCTTCTTAACTTCAGCTGTATTTTATCATAGTTAACCATATTATCAGGTAAACATAAGTATAATTATAACCAGGAGACCTTAAGATAGAGATGAATTTTGGCTTCGTTAAAAAAAATAGACTAAATTCCGTTTGCAATTTTACCCCCTGACATAATTGAGCTTTATTCTAACTATATAAAGAGGAACTGAAAACAAACACACAAAAGATCAACCGGTCTCTGCCTTCCACCGCCGCTCACCCTTGCCATTTAGCTCCATGTTTTAGTGAAGCACAAAACCAGCAGCGACCTCGTAGTAGGCATGACACACTTTTTACGTTTTTTTTAAAGTCTCCGCTACATAAGAAGAACATAAGGAAGCCACAAGAGGCCGTGAGACCTACACGAGGTAGTTCCTGTTACTTAATACTACCTACATCTACCTTGCATCTCTATCCATGAAATTATCTAGCCTCCTTTTAAAGCTCCCTAATGACTCGTTACTAACTACCTGACGACCGAGTTCATTCCAATCATTTACCACCCTACTTGTGAACCAGTTTTTCCCTATTTCTTTTCCCTAAACACAGGTTATTTACTACTGACGCAGAAGATGTATTCCAACCTCTTTGTATTGTCCTAATAACGCGGTACTTCTATAACGGAGCCCTCAATATAAAAAATAACAGTTGATTTGTAAGACCATATATTCACCATTGACATTTACATTTACAGACAGTGTGTGGGGTTTGGATACCATATATGGATAGGAGATATGATTTGGTCACTTTTTTTAATGTAGTCATGATACCGTTTTCAGTTCGCTATATATACTCTTA
Organism: Chionoecetes opilio; assembly: GCA_016584305.1. Taxonomy (NCBI): domain Eukaryota; kingdom Metazoa; phylum Arthropoda; class Malacostraca; order Decapoda; family Majidae; genus Chionoecetes; species Chionoecetes opilio. The sequence continues at coordinate 49,213 of JACEEZ010007575.1, forward strand.
GTTATCGAATTTATGTGTATCTTTTGTGTTAATGACGTAAATATTGGAGAAAAAAGAACAAAAACACTGACACATTATAGCATCTTATTTCTATAGTTTATTTAGTATTGTTTTTGTTATTGTTTTAGTTGTTATAGTTGTTTTTGTTGTAGTTGGTATTGTTGTAGTTGTTGTTGTAGTTGGTATTGTTGTAGTTGCTGTAGTTGTAATCGTTGTAGTTGTTGTAGTTGTTGTAGTTGGTATTGTTGTTGTAGTTGGTATTGTTGCAGTTGTTGTTGTAGTTGGTATTGTTGTAGTTGATGTAGTTGTTGTAGTTGCTGTAGTTGCTGTAGTTGTTGTTGTAGTTGGTATTGTTGTAGTTGTTGTTGTAGTTGGTATTGTTGTAGTTGTTGTAGTTGCTATAGTTGTTGTAGTTGTTGTTGTAGTTGGTATTGTTATTGTAGTTGGTATTGTTGTAGTTGTTGTAGTTGGTATTGTTGTAGTTGCTATAGTTGTTGTAGTTGTTATCGTTGTAGTAGTTGTGGTTAAGTAGTACGAAGGACATACAAAGAAGGACACAGAAGGAGGAAGGCGGAACCAACTTAAGGAGGAGGATCAAGAATGAGGAAGTCCTTAATGGAGAAGAAGAAGAGAAGGAAGACTAGAGGGGGGTGCGGTTTTAGGGGGGAGGATGCAGGGAGGAGGAGGAGGAGGAGAATTCGGGTATGCATAGGGCCATCACAGAACCTGAAGGTCAAACCGAGACATGGCTGGGATTTCTCAAGGTCATTTCTGGTTCCTGTGATGTGTACGAATCCGTGAAGTGTTGTGAATCACTGTTATAGGGAGAAGTTATGGATGGCAAGAGGAAGTGAGGGAGAGTATATAGGAAGGGTGAGTGATAGAGTGAGGCGAGTAGTAGTAGTAGTAGTAGTAGTAGTAGTAGTAGGTAGTAGTATAGTAGTAGTAGTAGTGGTGGTGGTGTGGTGGTGGTGGTGGTGGTGTGGTGGGTAGTAGTAGTAGTATTGGTAGTGGTGGTAGTTAGTGTAGTAGGTGGTGGTGGTGAGTAGTATAGTGGTGGTGTAGTGGTAGTAGTAGTAGTAGTAGTTGTTAGTAGTGTAGTAGTAGTGTGTAGTAGTAGTGGTGGTAGTAGTAGTATGGTGGTAGTAGTGGTAGTAGTAGTGGTAGTAGTAGTAGTAGTAGTGGTAGTGGTGGTAGTAGTAGATACTCCACTCCCTCTAACACGGACATATGTGACCTCGATTGCGAGGCCACATTGGTAGAGAGTGGGATAAGGGTGGTAGGTTAGGATAGAGTAGGTTTTAAATTTAGGGTAGTTAGTAGTAATGTATGTATTTTTAGGGGTAGTTGTAAGGTTGGATCACAGTCATAGCGGTGGGGCTATGGGCGTGAGCCCCGCAATAAAGAGGCGGTGGAGGTATATTGTAGTAGTGCTAGTAGTAGTAAGTAGTGGTGGTGGAGAGTAGTAGTAGGGTGGTAGTAGTAGTAGTGGTGGTAGTAGTAGTAGTGGTGGTGGTGGTGGTAGTAGTAGTGGGTAGTAGAGTAGGATAGTAGTAGTAGTAGTAGATGTATGGTGGTAGTAGTACAGTAGTAGTAGTAGTAGTATGGTGGTAGTAGTAGTAGAGTAGTAGTAGTATTGGTAGTGGTGGTAGTAGTAGTAGGTGGTGGTGGTGGTGGTGGTGGTGGTGGTGGTGGTGGTAGTAGTGATGTTCGTTGTCGTGGTATGATTGTGGTGGCGTGAGATGAGTAAGTAAGTGAGTAAATGCGTGATGAGTCAGCTGGTGTTTAAGTCGTGAGGGAAGAAGAAGAGAACAAGAGAGAAGAGAGAGGAGAGAGAGGAAGAGAAGAGAGAGAAGAGGAGAGAGAAGAGAGAGAAGGGAGAGAGAGGAGGAGAGAGAGGAAGAGAAAGGGGTCTGAAATTTTGGGAAGCAATGATGGTTGATGGTGGTGAATGTGTGTAGAGAGCGTGTGTGTGAAACTGCTACTCAGAGGTGTGACGGGCTGGAATGTTGTAAGTAGGTGGTAGTGAGTGGTGTGTGTTTTGTTTTTGTTGAAAATTGTAGTGTAGTATTGTGTAGTTGTGAATAGAGAGTGCGTGAGTAGGCGTGTATCAGTTCTTTCCTGTGAACAGAGTGAGGCAAGGGTGGTCCTTGCCATCACTTTCACGCTTGTATGCTGGATGACAAGTTGTAGATCAAGTGATTGGAGCATCCGTCGCACACAAGATCATGATCTGTTTTGCGATGATGCGTAATCTGCTGGTCGTGGGTCCTGGTGATGGCTCTCGAGCGCTGCCGAGGAGCAGCTGGATTGAGGTCTCTGGCTCAGACCGGTCCGTATTGGAGACTTACTAAACTAAGTCTTTCATGCGTGTGCATACTGAATCTTGGAAAGATATTGGTAGCTGCAGTCCATAATGACAGGGGTCACGTCAAGAAGTGTAGTAAGGGGGGATGGATAGCCCACGGTGTTATGGACTCGCTCAGGCGGGAGTATTTGGGCATTGTCGGTATGTGCAGGAGACAAAGATCGGATCTTAAGTGCTTGTGATTGGTCTACTGTATGGGATTGTGAGACATGGACCTAGATAGTGACTTGAAGAGACGAAATCAATGCTTTGGTAGTAAGTGTCTTCGCAGAGATGTGGGGTACGCTGGGATGATTACGTGTCAAATCAGCGATGTGTGGCGTGAGACTGAGAATCGAGGCTATTCCTGATAGTCCGTCAGCGCCAATTGGCTAGAGGGATGTGGCAGACCCTGAACGGATCTTCAGGGTGATTGTAAGAGAAAGAGGCGTAGGAGGAGGCCAAGGGGGGCAGCACAAAGGAGTCGTGGGGGGCAAGATTGATGTTTGGTTAGCGATAGCTGCTTGGTTATGGGGAAGGAGCTGCGTGGAACTCGCGCGTGGTGACCGGGAGTGGCGTGAGGTGGGGAGGAGAGGGGGTATGCCTAATGATGAATTGATGATTGTTGAGAAAATGTAAACAACTCATACAGTACTACTACTACTACAAGAGAGAGAGAGAGAGAGAGAGAGAGAGAGAGAGAGAGAGAGAGAGAGAGAGAGAGAGAGAGAGAGAGAGAGAGAGAGAGAAAGAAGAGAAAGAGAGAGAGAGAGGAAAAATAGACAAAAATCATGCAAGACTAGCAAAAGGATCATGGGGGGGACAGTTGGGGGGAAGGGTGGAATGTATAGGGAAGAAGAGGAAGAGGAGGAGGAGGGGAAAGAGAGGCCTTGTTGGGTGTGGTAGCAGTTTTCCTTGGGCTCGAACATCACCCTCCCAGACGCCCCTAAAACCCTGCATCACAGACAGGTTCCAATCCCATTAAAAGAGGTTCCAATCCTCCTCAAAGAGATTCCAGTCCTCCTTACTCCTTGATCCAATCCTCTAAGTCTTAGACTTAGAGAGATTGGATCCTCTAAGTCCTTAGTCTCCTTATCCTTAGATCCTAATCCTTAGTCTCCATCAGCTCTTAGAGTCTAAGAGCTGATGGAGACTTGAGTAGGTAAATGAATGAGGGAATTCGTATGCTCGAAATGAGTTAATTATATCCTGGAAAAGTAGTCGAGTTAGCAGGAGAGAGTTTGACATTAGGAGTTAGTGAAAGAATGACAGACTTAAAAGTGAAATACGACAATGCAAGTAGTGATAAGTATAGGAAATAATAAGGTATAGGAAATAAGATGTAAATAGCCTAACATGATCCCGACAGGCAAATTTTATCATAAGTTTACCTTTTAAGTTTATCTGAATGTGTTTGGCACGTAAATATGTTTTGTAGATTAGGTGACATTAACTAACGACTAAAAAGTGAATAAGTTGATAGGTTAACAACTTTCTACACTTTCATCCTTATTCTGCTAAGTAGTGTACATTCAAGAAAACCAAAAACCCTAAGGCCTATCTATCTATCCATCGTCTAACACTACTAACTTTTGAAAAACTATGTCAAAAGTAAAGTGATGCGAAATAAAGGTAATTGGAATTCTAGATAGAATATTTACCCCTTCCTCTCCTCCCTCTCCTCAGTAAGAGTATTTGATAGATAATTGAAGAAAAAACACTATTCTGTCCATGTTACTAATGCAAGAGTTAACCAGTTTCTTCACTCTTTCATCCCTTTCATTGGCAAACTCTGGAACTCTCTTACTGTTTGTTTTTTCCACTATCCAACGACTTAAATTCTTTCAATAGAGGAGTATTAAGGCACCTCCCAAAACAAATTAGTCATCCCTTTTTATTTTCTTGCGATCTGCTTGAGAGAGAGAGAGAGAGAGAGAGAGAGAGAGAGAGAGAGAGAGAGAGAGAGAGAGAGAGAGAGAGAGAGAGAGAGAGAGAGAGAGAGAGAGAGAGAGAGAGTATAAATGGTCTGACATCCAGCGGGCCCTTCGTTAAACTTCTCCTGCTCTTTTGATGTTAGAAAGAAATTGTACAGGTTTAATAAGTTGTTTTTATACTGTTTGTTCAAGATACGATTTGATAAAGTAACCAGAAAATGAATGGAGTGCGAATGTAGATATATAAAAAAAAATACACTTGAGTAAGGATTTTTTTTTTTTTTTTTTTTTTTCCATTTCTTCTATCAATGCAGTTTTGTCAGTCTCCATTTCTGTATATTTTATCGTTTTACCTCTTAACCCCTTGAGGCCCAGAACGTAATATCCATTGTAATTTGGTATACCATTAGACAATTTTAATGAGTATAAGCAATAGTTTAATAGATATGACCTGTTTCGTATTTTTGTCTACTAGTTAAATTGGTATATCAAGCTACTTTTCGTAATTTTATGGCGAACAACAGACTATTTCATATATTAATGGAAAGATCTGGGTGTGAAGGGGTTAATGCACATATTTCAATGACTCATGCATCGCCGGACACTAATCACATCGGCTTAGTTTTTTTCATGTGTTTGTTATGGAAGGTTAACGAGTAACATTTCCTTACATTCTTACTTTAATGATCTTTTGATGCCCACTCTAACCTTACCCTTTTCCCGCTCCTCCCTTACATAGCCCAGCAGTCCCTTTCCCGCCCCCACACACGTAGACAGTGGTTTTTCTTCAATTATCTCTCTCTCTCTCTCTCTCTCTCTCTCTCTCTCTCTCTCTCTCTCTCTCTCTCTCTCTCTCTCTCTCTCCTCTCTCTCTCTCTCTCTCTCCTCTCTCTCTCTCTCTCTCTCTCTCTCTCTCTCGCTCGCTCGCTCGCTCGCTCGCTCGCTCGCTCCTCTCTCTCTCTCTCTCTCTCTCTCTCTCTCTCTCTCTCTCTCTCTCTCTCTCTCTCTCTCTCTCTCTCTCTCTCTCTCTCTCTCTCTCTCTCTCTCTCTCTCTCTCTCTCTCTCTCTCTCTCTCTCTCTCTCTCTCTCTCTCTCTCTCTCTCTCTCTCTCTCTCTCTCTCTCTCTCTCCTCTCTCTCTCTCTCTCTCTCTCTCTCTCTCTCTCTCTCTCTCTCTCTCTTCCCTCTTCTCTTCTCTCTCTCTACTTCTTCTCTCTCCTCCTCTCTCCACTCTCTCTCTCTCTCTCTAACCTGTATATCCATCTCTATCCCTTTATATTTTTGCCTGCATTTAGTTTACTGTCTGTCTGTCAATTTTTTTCCTCACACACACACACACACAACACACACACACACACACACACACACACACACACACACTTATCTATCAATACTCTTACTGAGGAGAGGGGAGGGAGGAAGGGGGCAAATATTCTATCTAGTATTCCAATTACCTTTGTTTCGCATCACTTTACTTTTGACATAATTTTTCAAAAGTTAGTAGTGTTAGACGATGTATAGATTGCTAGGCCTCAAGGATTTTGGTTTTCTTGAATGTACAGTACTTAGCATTAGAACTTCTGTATGCACACGTAATTACTATCATCAAAGCTTCCATATGAACACATTTATCGCTGTAAAACTTTCATACGTATAATTATCCCTCAGTAAAACAATTGAGAAAAATACAATGCAATGAGATATGATATTGCGAGGTTGTTTTTTTTGTGTGTGTATTCATCTAGTTGTGAATTTGGTGAAGTTGTGTGTGTGTGTGTGTGTGTGTGTGTGTGTGTGTGTGTGTGTGTGTGTGTGTGTGTGTGTGTGTGTGTGTGTATTCATCTAGTTGTGAATTTGGTGAAGTTGTGTGTGTGTGTGTGTGTATTCATCTAGTTGTGAATTTGGTGAAGTTGTGTGTGTGTATGCGTGTGTGTGTGTGTGTGTGTGTGTGTGTGTGTGTGTGTGTGTGTGTGTGTGTGTGTGTGTGTGTGTGTGTGTGTGTGTGTGTGTGTGTACATGACTACCCAGAAATTCTTAAGTGTTAGTGAAGGTTAATAATTAAGTAGTTTAAAAGAGGATTGTTAAATGGAAGGCTATGTGTGTCGAGTAAGCAGATGATTCAATTGAGTTCATGATGCATTGAACACCCTTGAGTTTGCAATACAACATTCACAAATTATAGAAAGATAAAAAACTATAAATAAATTGTCGATATGAAGTTGTTTTTTCACGTTGAAGCCTAGAGCGCCAGTACACTCTTAGAAAAAAAGGTTAGGAAAAGGGTAGAAAAAGGGTATTTGTAGTGATGAAATACTGCTACCCTTTTTCTACCCTTACAAATCTACCCTTTCAGATCGACGCAAATATACCCTTTTCCAACCCTCTCGTCTAAAAAGGGTAAGATAAGATAAGATTTTCATCCTATCTAGACACTTTGCAAGTACCAACTACAAGGTTATTGACTATACAAAGCGCCGCCACGTCAGCATGAACTAGGCGGACTCGAACCGCTGACCGAATGCACAGGGACGCTGTACATTGCGAACTCACGTCTCTACCAACCTTGCCACCCTGACGGGCCTAAAAAAGGGTAGATAAAGGGTAGATGAAGGGTATAATCGGCAGCATTACCCTCCTGCCTGGACATAGGGTTTAAAAAGGGTAGTGATGGTGCGATGTAACAATTCTACCCTTAATATACCCCTTATTTCTGAGAGTGTAACCTATTTATTAGATCACTCTGGAGGGACGTGATGGTTGGCGCGGGCTGGATTTTTATAGTGACACCTGTGATGTTATAGGGAAGGTCCGGCGCTATGAAGGGTCTCTGCAAAGATGGTATTACTTTTCATCGTTATTACCCATCCATTTTTTTCTCTTTTTCATTTTTTCTCCCGTTAACTGATCTTGCCTTTACCGCCTGACCTTATCCTTTCGTCTTTCCTGTCTTCATGATTTTCTCTCTCTCTCTCTCCTCTCTCTCTCTCTCTCTCTCTCTCTCTCTCTTCTCTCTCTCTCTCTCTCTCCTCTCTCTCTCCTCTTCTCTCTCCTCTCTTGTCTCTCCTCTTCTCTCTCCTCTCTCTCTCTCTCTCTCTTCTCCTCTCTTCTCTCCCTCTCTCTCCTCCTCTCTCTCTCTCTCTCTCCCTCTCTCTCTCTCTCTCCGTTATGGTCAACAAAAGAGGATCGAGTATTGTGTCTCAACGTAATAAATAAGAGACTGGATTCCACGTTTGTCTATATTTTTACCGTTTTAACTTAACCTCATTTCGTTTATAAATTTCCTTTGTCCATATTTTTTGGGTCGTCCTATTAGTTTGTTTGATCAGCATACATTACTACCTTCAGTCGCTTTCTCTTTCATCTTGCATTAATTTTGTTTTAGTTTGTTGCTTGTATTACTTACTTCCTTACTAATCTACTTACTTATTAACTTATCTACTTACTTATACCTAATTACTAACCTACTTAAGAACACCTCCGTCATGTTCTCTTATACTACTACTACTACTACTACTACTACTACTACTACTACTACTGCTACTACTACTACTACTACTACTACTACTACTACTACTGCTACAACCACTACTACTACTACTACTACTACTACTACTACTACTACTACTACTACTACTACTACTACTACTACTACTACTACTACTACTACAACCACCACCACCACCACCACCACTACTACTACAACCACCACCACCACCACCACCACCACCACTACTACTACTACTACTACTACTACTATACTACTACTACTACTACTACTACTACTACTACTATACTACTACTACCACCACCACCACCACCACCACCACTACTACTACAACCACCACCACACCACCACCACCACACCACCACCACCACCACACCACCACCAACCACACACCTACTACTACTACTACTACTACTACTACTACCACTACTACTACTATACTACTACTACTACTACTACTACCCACTACTACTATTACTACTAAAACTAATGCCTTGAAGCACTAAATACAACAGGCCTCAATAACTTGTCCTCTTCCGCCTCCATCACTTTGTTAATGTTACCTGCTTCTGAATTTACCTTTCGCTTCGTCACACAAACAAACACACTCTCTCTCTCTCTCTCTCTCTCTCTCCTCTCTCTCTCTCTCTCTCTCTCTCTCTCTCTCCTCTCTCTCTTCTCTCTCTCTCTCTCTCTCTCTCTCTCTCTCTCTCTCTCTCGATGACTCTTGTTTCTCTTTCCTCTTTCCTTTTCTTCGTCACCTCATTCTTTTTCCAATCTCCTTTTACCAACTATTAATAATCTAACCTTGACTTGGTGCTTGGAGAAAAGGAGGGACGGAGGGAAAGTTCTTATATCTGGCCTGTTACTTGGAGAGAGGGAGGGAGGGAGGAAAGGTAAGCGAGTAATACAAGAGGTAAGCAAGTTTTTATTGGAAGTGAACCAGTAGTAGTAGTAGAGTTAGTCTTTTTGTTACCGTTACCGTTGAAGGAGGTTTAGGTGGCTGGGTGTCGAAAGTGTGGGTGATTTGATCTGCATGCCCGTGTATCGTGGGTATCGTTAAGATTGTGCTCTAGATCTAAATAGAAGTCGTATTGCATTATGTTGTGTGTACATACCTTGTTGTATTATATAGGGACTGGGATATGTTCGTGTGTGTGTGTGTGTGTGTGTGTGTTATGCTTGGTGGAGTGTGGTTGTTGTGGAGTGGTGGTTGTTGGTGGTGGTGGTGGTTAGGATAGTGTGTGGTTGACTGGTTCTGGTCGACTAGCCTGGCCTCTTGTATTCGCCCTTTTGTAGTAGTAGTAGTTGTAGTAGTAGTAGTAGCTGTAGTAGTAGTAGTAGTAGTAGTAGTAGTAGTAGTAGTAGTAGTAGTAGTTGTTGTTGTTGTTGTTGTTGTTGTTGTTGTTGTTGTTGTTGTTGTACCATACTACAACAACAACAACTACTACTACTTGCACTACTACAACTACTACTACTACTACTACAAAAGGGCGAATACAAGAGGCCAGGCTAGTTAATCGACCAGAACCAGTCAACCACATATTATCCTAACCACCACCACCATATGCACAACAACCACACTCCACCAAGCATAACACACACACACACACACACACACACACACACACACACACACATAAACATAGACATAGACAAATAAAGATACGCTTGATTGAAAGCATCCTTAAAACTATTTTCCTCTACATTCCAGAGATAGATAGAGAGAGAGAGAGAGAGAGAGAGAGAGAGAGAGAGAGAGAGAGAGAGAGAGAGAGAGAGAGACAGAGACAGAGACAGAGACAGAGAACAGAGAGAATGTTTCATCAGTCTTTGTCCGAAAGGGCCGAGAAGAGAAAGGGAAGTATAAAGGAAAAATTTTAATGGATGACGAGGAAAAGGCGGAATAAAAAACGGAAATATAGAGGTAAAGAAAAAGAAGAAGAAGAAGAGGAAACAATTAGCGATGAGTAGCAGAACTTACAGAAGATAAGGAATGAGGAAGCGAGGGGAATGTGTGAGGAACTTGTATATATATGAGGAACGTGAGGAAAATGAGATGAGTGGGAAGAGAGATAGAGTGATACAGCCAAATTCCCAACATCCGACCTCCAAACATCCGACTTGTCCAAGCAACCGACTTTTTCACCACCACATTGTGTCTTGTTTTGGCCATTTATTTTACTTGTTTTTGTTTTGTTTTTAGAAAGCATTGATTTGTGGCTTTATTTATCCATGAATTTTACTTTCGCGTATACCACTGGATCGGCCTTCAAGAGCTGCATCTTTTATGTTCTATACCATTTTGTCCTTACGTTTATGGTTACTGTGATATCCGAACATCCGACTATTCCAATTATCCGACCTACCTTCGGTCCCCCCAAGGTCGGATAATTAATACTTAGCTGTAGGAGAATGAAAATAAGAGGAAGGAGAAGGAATGATAATAAATGTGTTAAAGAATAAGGGGAGAGAAGAAAATGGCATAAGGGAAGGATAGGGGATGATAGACTGTATAGGAGGACTTAGGGAATGATGGGGAATATAATCAAGGGAGAAGGACTGAGTAGGTATATATATATTGAATAGGAAGGAGAAGAAGTAGACAAAACGGGAATTAAAGAAGCGAGGAAAGGTGAATGTAATATAGGGAGGTAAATATATTGAGTAGGAAGAAAGAAAAAGTATACAAAACTTGATTAAAAGAAGCGAGAAAAGGGAAATGTGTCTTAAAAGGGAAGCTATTGAGATTGAAATAAGAAGATATGGAGTAATGTGGAGAGAAGATATGGAGGAAGGTGAGGTTAGAAATAGTAGACATAACGGGAATCATAGAAGCGAGAAGAAGTATTGAAGAAGAAAAAGAAGAAGAAGAAGAAGTAAGCAGTAAAAGTATGACAAGGTGAATGCAATATGGGGAGGTCAAGTACCAATTGTATAGGAAGAAACGAAAGTAAACAAAACATGACTGAAAGAAGCGAGAAAAAGGGAATGTATTTTAACAAGGAAGCTAATAAGATCGAATTAAGTCTTTTAAATGGAACAAAAGAGGAGGAAGTGTTAGAGATAATTTTATATACACAAACTTGTTTATATTTCATTCAATCGTTTCATTGCTAGATTTATACCTCCCCTCCCCCCTTAAGTCCCCTTCCCTCCGAGAAAGAAAAATGCAGACTCACTCAGTATTAAACCAGATTTTAGAGGGAGGAGGAGTGGGGGGGGAGTGACCTAGAGAAGAATGCAAGGGGGGCGGAGGGGGGTGGAAGGGGGGGGGGAAAGTACAGTGTAGTAACTAGATTTTGCGGTGAACTAAGATAAAGGTATGTTGTTAGTATTTTCTCCCCTTCTCTCCTCTTCTCTCTCTCTCTCTCTCTCTCTCTCTCTCTCTCTCTCTCTCTCTCTCTCTCTCTCTCTCTCTCTTTTTTTTCTCTCTCTCTCTAAGCATCACGAGTTTCTTAAAACATGACTTCATCCTTCCTCCTCCTCCTCCTCCTCCTCCTCCTCCTCCTCCTCCCCTCTTCCTCCTCTTTCTTCAACCTTCTGCACGACTTAACACAATTTCCATCGTTTCTCTGTCTTCCTTCCTCTCTTCCTTTTTTCTTCTTTTCTCAACCCTTCCTTCTCTTCCTTCATTCTTTTCAACTGCAACATAGATAGATACTGGTCACTTCCTCCTCCTCCTCCTCCTCCTCCTCTTCGTCTGGTCATATAAAAAAAGTGATTGGTTTCGCTCCCCTTCTATTGGTTTTTTCGCATTTTCATTCCGGTTTTTTGTTATCGTCGCCAAGGGTATTATGAAAGGCACAACGCTATGACATTATAACGACAGCTTTAAAGGACGCGTGCTGAGATAGTAGTAGTAGTAGTAGTAGTAGCAGTAGTAGTAGTAGTAGTAGTAGTGGTGGTGGTGGTAGTAGTAGTAGTAGTGTGGTGTTTTTTTTACATCACAAAGGACTGGCCAAGGGCACAACAAAAATGGGTAACACAAAGCCCGCTTAGTTGCCAGTCCCTATAAAGAAGACAGTAAGAGAATAAAATATAAACAGAGGGGTGAGCCAATTTAGTTCGGGAGGTGTCTTGTTACTCTTCTTTTGAAAAGATTTAAGTCATAGGAAAGTGGAAAAATAGAAACAGGAAGAGAGTTCCAGAGTTTACCAGTGAAAGGGATGAAAGAATAAAGATACTGATTAACTCTTGCATTAGAAAGATGGACAGAATAGGGATGAGAATGAGTAGAAAGTCTTGTGCAGCGAGGCCGCGGGAGGGGGGGAGGCATGCAGTTAACAAGTTCAGAAGAGCAGTGAGCATGAAAATAACGGTAGAAGAGAGCAAGAGAAGCAACATTGCGTCGGTGATTTAAAGATTGAAGACAGTCAGTCAGAGGAGGGGAGTTGATGAGACGAAAAGCTTTTGACTCAACCTTGTTTAGGAGAGCTGTATGAGTGGATCCTCCCCAAACATGTGAGACATACTCCATACATGGGCGGATAAGGCCCCTGTAGAGAGCAAGCAATTGGGAGGGATAAAAAAAAGGACGCAGACGCCACAGGATACCTAACTTCTTAGAAGCTGTTTTAGCAAGAGATGAGATGGGAAATTTCCAGTTCAGATTTTTAGTAAAGGATAGTCCTAGAATGTTCATTGTAGAAGAAGGAGACAGTTGAGTGTCATTGAAGAAGAGGGGATAGTTATCTGGTAGGTATTGTCGAGTAGATAGGTGAAGAAATTGGGTTTTTGAGGCATTGAACAAAACAAGGTTTGCTTTGCCCCAATCAGAAATTATAAAAAGATCAGAAGTTAGGCGGAAGTAGTAGTAGTAGTAGTAGTAGTAGTAGTAGTGGTGGAAGTAGTAGTAGTAGTGGTAGTGGTAGTAGTAGTAGTAGTAGTAGTACTAGTAGTAGTAGTAGTAGTAGTAGTAGTAGTAGTAAAATTAGCAGTAGTAGTAGTAATAGTAGTAGTAGTAGTGGTGGTGGTAGTAGTAGTAGTAGTAGTAGTAGTAGTCATCATCATCATCTTTATTGCATAATATACAAGGAGTTGTATATTACATATCACAAAAAAAAACTATCATGAATTTAAAGAAAGTGGAACTCCTCTCATATTTTCATGGTTCTGAACCCAAGTAATTCTTGCTAAAATTACATCCATTCTATTATCTAAAAATTTTATTTTATAAAATCGGAATAAAAAACTTTAAAAAAATTTAAAAGACATACCCTCAAAAAACAAAGGTTTGTTCAAAATATAAACAGAATAATTTGTCTTGCTTAAAGATCTAAAATACCTAGCTTGAACTGTTATTACATGATGTTTTAATAAAAGCATGCTACACTCTTTGACAATACTGTGATTACTGGTTAACAAAGGACATCCTAAAATTTTCTTAAGCGCATTTGCATAAGCTATCTCAAATGTTTTAAATATATAACTCGAGTTAATCTTACATAAATTCCACATTTGAAGACCATAGATAGGAATACTGTATGACTTGAATAGAAAAAGTAAGGCTTTTGAATTGATTCCTTTAAACTTACGCAAGACAGTGTTAAATTTACTGTAAAAACTTTGAAGCCTTTCCTCTACATCTATTTTATCACAAAAATTGAATGACAAATAATGTCCTAAATACTTGTAATTTTCCACGATTTTATAGTGACTTATATATCCCTTCACCTTACATTTCTTCTTATTTACATCATGAAAGACCATACATTTAGATTGTGAATGATTTACCTTTAGTTTCAAACTTTTAATTTTACTTTCAAATACGTCTAATAATGTTTCTAAGTTATTATGAGAGTCAGCAAGTAAAACTATGTCATCAGCATACGCTATAATATTCATTCTAAATGATCCATATTTACATCCTACGTCAAGGTTGGATATGTCCCTGAGAAGGGACATATCATCAATATATAATTTAAATAGTAATGGCGACAAAATTCCTCCTTGTCTTACACCAGTATCGATTTCTGTATAAGATCCTTGAAGACCATTCCATATAATTCTAGCACTCTGATTTCTCAAATAATTCATTAAAAATAAAACAACGTCAGGAGAAATGTTCCTATCTAATAACATATTACCTAAAATAAAATGATTTACCTTATCAAAAGCTTTGGACAAATCCATAAATGCTACAAATGCTTTATCATTATTTTTTGTATAAGAATGAACAGTTTCTTTTAGAAGGAAACAAGCATCATTGGTTGACATGTTTGCACAAAAACCCAACTGTTTATGGCTAAAATCAAGTTTTTCCTCTAAAATGTCCAATATGTGCATTAGTAGTAGTAATAGTAGTAGTAGTAGTAGTAGTAGTAGTAGTAGTAATAGTAGTAGTAGTAGTAGTAGTAGTAGTAGTAGTAGTAGTAGTAGTGTAGTAGTAGTAGTAGTAGTAGTAGTAGTAGTAGTAGTAGTAGTAGTAGTAGTGGGAGGGGGCTTTCTTTTCTTGAGGGGGGGGGGGGGGGGTTGTAGGTGGTTAGTGGCGGCTTCAAGTAGAATTTAAGTAGAGTTACCTTGTTGTTAGTAATAATGTTGGTTGTAGTGGTGTTGTAGATTACCTGTGCTTTGTATGGTTAATTAGTGGTTTGCGTTGATCCGTTACACACACACACACACACACACACACACCACACACACACACACACACACACACACACACACACACACACACACACACACACACACACAACACACAACAAGGGCCCCAAAAGCATCTTTCACCCCCACAAACACTCTCTAAATTTTTCCTGCACAAAAGCTTAATAAACTCGTTTAGCATTTTTTCACTACAAAACTTACTTTCACTTAATTAAACGCATTTTTTAATTAACATGCAGTAATGATAATATAATAGATAGTAGTAGATCATTATAATAATATACGTTATTTACATCACTTTACATAGACTTTCACTTCATTAAACTAATTTTTTCCTAAACAAACTAAATTTTTTCCTAAACAAACCTTAAATACCTCCACTTACATACTTAACTTTCCATCTTCCTCATTTACGACTTTCCATCACAATTATCAGTCTTCCTTCGTCTTCCTTCTTCTTCTTCTTCTTCTTCTTCTTGTGACCTTGACGCTTAACCCCTTGAGGCCCAGAACGTAATTTCCATTGTCATTTGGGTACCATTAGTCGATTTTTAGTGCATATAAGCAATATTTTAATAGATATGACCTGTTAAGTATCCTTGTCCACTAACTAGTTAAATGGTATATTCAGTTATTTTTCGTAATTTTATGGCTAACAACAGACGATTTTTTTTATAGCCAAGGAAAGATCTGGGTGTGACGGGGTTAATAGTCGTCTCCTTAGTTAACAATTTTGTCAACTTTTCCCTTGGTTATTTCACTTTGGGGTTTAATTTTTTTTTTTCTTTTTGTTTCCTCTTCTTGTTATCTCTTTTTCTTTTGTTTCTTTTCTATTTTTTGTCTTTTCTTGTTCTTGTTTGTCTCTTATTTTTAAATTTTTGTTTTGTTCTGTCTCTTTTCTTTTTTTCTTTTTCTTGTTTGTCTCTTTTTTTATTTTTTTGTTCTTTTCTTGTTCTGTCTCTTATTTTTTTTTTTTCTTGTTTTGTTCTGTCTTTATTTTTTTTCTTATTCTTCTGTTCTTTTCGTCTCTTATTTTTTTTTTTTCTTGTTTTGTTCTTGTTCTGTCCTTTTTCTTTCCTTCTGTTTTTGTCCCCGTCTCTAGTCTTATTCTTCTTGTTCTGTTCTTTTCCTTTCTTTAGTCTTACCCTTTTGTTCTTGTTGTCTTTATTTTCCCCTTTGTTTTTGTCTGCTCTTTTTTTATTTTTTTTTGTTCTTTTTCTTTTTCTTGTCCTGTCTCTTAGTTTATCCTTCTTGTTCTTGTCCCTTCTTTATTTTATTTTTCTTGTTCTTGTTCTGTTCTTATTTTATTTTCTTGTTCTTGTTTGTCTCTTATTTTTTCTTCTTGTTCTTTTTCTTTTTCTGTCTCTTTTCTTATTTTTCTTTTTCTTTTTCTGTCTCTTATTCTTATTTTTCTTGTTTTTGTTTTTCTTATTTTATTCTTTTGTTTTTTTTCTTTTCTTATTTTTTCCTTCTTGTTTTTTCCCGTCTCTTATTCTTTTCTTCTTGTTCTTTTTTTGTTTTCTCTTTTCTTATCCCTTTTGTTCTTGTTCTGTCTCTTAGTTTTTCTTTTGTTCTTTTCCTGTCTCTTTTTCTTTCCTTCTTTTTCTTGTTCTTTTTTGTCTTTATTTTTCCTTCTTGTTCTTGTTCTTCTCTTGTCTTATTCTTTTTGTTCTTGTCTGTCTCTTTTTCTTATTCTTCTTTTCTTGCCTTCTCTTATTTTTCCTTCTTGTTCTTGTCCTGTCTCTTATTCTTATTCTTCTTGTTCTTGTCCTGTCTCTTATTCTTATTCTTCTTGTTCTTGTCCTGTCTCTTATTCTTATTCTTCTTGTTCTTGTCCGTTCTTAGTTTTTTCTTCTTGTTCTTGTTCTGTCCCCTTTGTCTTATTCTTCTTGTTTTGTTCTGTCCCCTTAGTCTTATTCTTATTTTTCTTGTTTTGTTCTGTTCTTAGTCTTTTTTTCTTTTTCTTTTTCTTTTTTGTCTTATTCTTATTCTTCTTGCGTCCCGTCTCTTTTCTTACCTTTTTTGTTCTTGTCCTGTCTCTTATTCTTATTCTTCTTGTTCTTGTCCTGTCTCTTATTCTTATCCTTCTTGTTCTTGTCCTGTCTCTTATTCTTATCCTTCTTGTTCTTGTCCTGTCTCTTATTCTTATCCTTCTTGTTTTGCCGTCTCTTATTTTATCCTTTGTTCTTTTTTTTCTTTTCTTATTTCTTGTTCTTGTTTTTGTCCCGTTTATTTTTTTTTCTTGTTCTTTTCCTGTCCTTTTTCTTATCCTTTTTTTTCTTTCCGTCTCTTTCTTATCCTTCTTGTTTTTTGTCCTGTCTTATTCTTTCCTTTTTTTCTTGCCTGTTCTTTGTCTTTTCTTTTTGTTCTTGTTTGTTCTTGTCTTATTCTTCTTGTTCTTTTTCGTCTCTTATCTTATTCTTTTCTTTTGTTCTTTTTCTGTTTTAGTCTTATTTTTTTGTTTTGTTTTTGTTCTGTTTTAGTCTTATTTTTTTGTTTTTTGTCCTGTCCTTTTCTTTTCCTTTTGTTCTTGTTCTTGTTCTGTCTCTTATTCTTATCCTTCTTGTTCTTGTTCTTGTCCTGTCTCTTATTCTTATCCTTCTTGTTCTTGTTCTTGTTCTGTCTCTTATTCTTATTCTTCTTGTTCTTGTCCCGTCTTTTTCTTTCCTTTTGTTCTTGTCCCGTTCTTTTTTTATCCTTTTGTTCTTGTTCTTTTTCTGTCCCCTTTTTTTCTTATTTTCTTTTTGTTCTTGTCCCGTCCTTTTTTTATCCCTTCTTGTTCTTGTCCTGTCTCTTATTCTTATTCTTCTTGTTCTTGTTCTTGTTCTGTCTCTTATTCTTATCCTTCTTGTTCTTGTTCTGTCTCTTAGTCTTATTCTTCTTGTTCTTGTTCTGTCTCTTATTCTTATTCTTCTTGTTCTTGTTCTGTCTCTTATTCTTATCCTTCTTGTTCTTGTTCTGTCTCTTATTCTTATCCTTCTTGTTCTTGTTCTTGTTCTGTCTCTTATTCTTATTCTTCTTGTTCTTGTCCTGTTCTTTTTTACCTCTTTTCTTGCCGTCTCTTAGTCTTTTTCTTCTTGTTCTTTTTCCCGTTTTATTCTTATCCCTTTTGTTCTGTTTGTCTTTATTCTTATTTCTTGTTTTTGTCCCCTTTTTTTTCTTATCCTTCTTGTTCTTGTCCGTCCTTAGTCTTATTCTTTTGTTCTGTTTTTGTCTCTTTCTTATTTTCTTGTTTTTTGTTTTTTATCTTATTCTTATTTTCTTGTTTTGTTCTTTTCTTAGTCTTTTTCTTTTTTTTTTCTTTTCTTTTCTGTCTTTAGTTTATTCTTCTTGTTTTTGCCCGTCTTTATTCTTATCCTTCTTGTTCTTGTTCTTGTTCTGTCTCTTATTCTTATTCTTCTTGTTCTTGTCCTGTCTCTTATTCTTATCCTTCTTGTTCTTGTTCTTGTTCTGTCTCTTATTCATTCTTTTTGTTTTGTTTTTCTTTTCTTATCCCTTCTTTTCTTTCTGTCTTTATTCTTACCTTTTTGTTTTGTTTTTTTGTTTGTTTTATTTTATTCTTTTTGTTTGTCCCGCTTTTTCTTTCCTTCTTTTTGCCCTTTTCTCTTATTTTATTCTTCTTGTTCTTGTTTTTTCTTCTCTTATTTTTTTCCTTTTGTTCTTGTTCTTTCTTTGTCTTTTTTTTTGTTCTTGTTCTGTTCTTATTCTTATTCTTTTGTTCTTGTTCTGTTTTATTTTTTTTTTTTCTTGTTTTGTCTCTTATTCTTTCCTTCTTGTTCTTGTTTTTGTTCGTCTCTTTTTTTATTTTTTTTTGTCCTGTCTCTTATTCTTATCCCTTTTTTCTTGTCCTGTTCTTATCTTTTTTTCTTGTTTTGTCCTTTTCTTATTTTATCCCTTTTTGTTCTTGTCCTGTCTCTATTTTATCCCTTTTGTTCTTGTTCTTGTTTTGTTCTTATTCTTTCCTTTTGTTCTTGCCCGTCTCTTTTCTTATCCTTTTTGTTCTTGTCCCGTCTCTTATTTATCCCTTTTTGTTTTTTTCTTTTTCGTCTCTATTCTTTTTTTTTCTTTTTCTTTTTCCCGTCTCTTTGTTTTTCCTTTTGTTCTTGTCCTTCCTACTTTCCTTCTTGTTCTTGTCCTGTCCTTATTTTTATTCTTTTTGTTTTTTTGTTCTTGTTCTGTCTCTTTTCTTATCCCTTTTTGTTCTTGTCCTGTCTTTATCTTATCCTTTTGTTCTTGTCCTGTTTTATTCTTATCCCTTTTGTTTTTGTTTTGTTCTTCCTTATTCTTATTTTCTTTTTCTTGTCCTGTCTCTTAGTCTTATTCTTCTTGTTCTTGTTCTGTCTCTTATTCTTATCCTTTTGTTCTTGTCCTTTTTTATTCTTACCTTCTTGTTCTTGTCCTGTCTCTTATCTTATTTTCTTGTTCTTTTCCTTTTTATTTTTTATCCCTTTTTGTTTTGTCCTGTTTTAGTCTTATCCTTCTTGTTCTTGTCCTGTCTCTTAGTCTTATTCTTCTTGTTCTTGTCCTGTCTCTTATTCTTATCCTTCTTGTTCTTGTCCTGTCTCTTATTCTTTTTTTATTTTCTTTTTTTGTCTCTTATTCTTATCCTTCTTGTTCTTGTTCTGTCTCTTTTTCTTATCCCTTTTTGTTCTTGTCCGTCTCTTTGTTTTATTTTTTGTTCTTGTCCTGTCTCTTACTTTTTTTCTTTTTCTTGTCCTTCCTTATTTATCCTTTTTTTTCTTGTCCTGTTCTTTGTTTTATTCTTCTTGTTCTTGTCTTCTCTTAGTCCTTTTTCTCTTGTTTTGTCCTGTCTCTTAGTCTTTCTTTTTTTTCTTGTCCTGTTCTTAGTTTATTTTCTTGTTTTGCCTGTCTCTTTTGTCTTTTTTTCTTGTTCTTGTCCTGTCTCTTAGTCTTATCCTTCTTGTTCTTGTCCTGTCTCTTAGTCTTATTTTTGTTCTTTTTGTCTTAGTCTTTTCTTTTTTTTCTTGCCTCTCCTTTTCTTCATTTCCCTTTTCTCTTACTTTAATTTTTTGACATTCCGTTTTCTTTACCTCTTTAAAGTGCGCATTGGGTACTGCGGTAAATAATGGAATTAGGGGGGCAAAGAGCGATTTGACCTAAGTTGGCCGGTTCAAGTTTACCCTACGTAACCTTTTAAGGGTGAAAGTAATTTAAGTATTTGATCCTTCAGCACCCTTCACCCCTCACCCTCCCTTACCCCTCTCACCCCCCCCCCCCTTCATTCACCCCTCCCCATTCCCGTTTAAAAAGTTTTGGGTGTTAGGTCTCTTCCCCCCTCCTCCTCTCCTCTTCCCTCTGTCCAATTCCCCCAAAATTTTATGTGTTTGTGATAGGAGAGAGAGGAGGAGAGAGGAGAGGAGAGAGGAGAGAGAGAGAGAGAGAGAGAGAGAGAGGAGGGGAGAGGAGAGAGAGAGAGAGAGACAGACAGACAGACAGACAGACAGACAGACAGACAGACTGATAGACAGACAAAGATAGGTAGACAGACAGACAAAACGACAGATAGGCAGACAGACAGAGAGAGAGACACAGAGAGAAAGACAGAGAGAGGTGGGAGAAAGTTCAAAAAGGAAAGGGGTCGAATGGTATTCAAAGAGGATAGAGAGAGAGGAGGGCAAAGGGGGGAAAAGGAGAAAAGGAGAAAAAAGTAGCGGTAAAAGGAGGAGGAGGAGGAGGAGGGGAGGGAGGTAAAACTGTACAAAGAAAATAAGAAAAAAAGGAAGCACAAGAGGCCCCGAGGCCTACACGGGGAGTTTCCTTCACCCAGCACTACCTCATCTCCTTCCATCCCACCCCTGAACCCTTTCCCCCCTCTTTAAAGCCCCCAAAGTCCGCCTAACTACCTTCTACTGGTCCATTCCCCGATTTTACCACCCATTTTAACCATTTTTTTTCTTTTTCCTTTCTAAAACAGCCCTTCCAGCTTGAATCCGTTACTTCTTGTTTAAACCCCGGTTAAAAGCCGAAGAAATTTACTACCTCTCCTTTATTAAATCCCTTTATCCACTTAAAAACTTCTATCAGATCGCCCCTTACTCTCTCTCTCTCGAGTGAGTGTAACTTTAATAACTTCAATCTCCTCTCATAACTAAAGTTACGCATCCCTTGTATCATTTTGGTCATCCTTCTCTGCACTGTTTCTAACAAGGCTATATCCATCTTGTAATATAGAGACCAAAACTGAACCGCATAGTCTAGGTGAGACTTCATGTAAAAACAGGTTCGGGTTCAAGTGAGTTATTTAATCAGGTGAATACTCAACCTTTGTTTTTAACTCCCACTTCTTCCCACGCGTGTTATTGTATCCCTCCCCACCTGTCCCCTGTCCCCCCTCCCCCTTCTACCCCCTCCCCCACCTGTCCCCCCTGCCCCTCCTTCTTTCCCCTCCCCCCCTTTATAATACATGGTTGTGGTGGTGGTGGTAGAAAGGGTACAGATAGGAAAAAAATAGCCTACCCACCTTGATATTTGTAAAGGTAGTAGTAGTATAGTAGTAGTAGTAGTAATAGTAATAGTAATAGTAATAGTAATAGTATAGTAATAGTAGTAGTAGTAGTAGTAGTAGTAGTAGTAGTAGTAGTAGTAGTAGTAGTAGTAGTAGTAGTAGTAGTAGTAGTAGTAGTAGTAGTGTCCATTAAAGAAGGTGGTAGTGGTTATTTATCATTGTGTTGCTTTCCTCTACTTGGATAACATTTTTTCATGTTGCTTTTATGTTCACTTGTTATCATTATCAGCATTCCATGTATTATTTTTGCTGCTTCAACATAATTAATTCTCCAGTCAGTTCTTTCTTTCTCTTCTCCTTTTTCCTCTTTATTTTTCTCTTCTCGCAAACAACATTCTCTTCACACACACACACACACACTTACTATGATACCAAACAAAGCACACGCAAACAAGATCATCTATCTGTAATGAAACACACTTACACACACACACACACACACAGGTAACCTCAGCAACACACCGGTGACGTCACTCCCTCCATGAAACACAAACTTACACACACACACACACACACACACACACACAGGTAACCTCAGCAACACACCGGTGACGTCACTCCCTCCATGAAACACAAAACACATGAAAACAAAACTCGAGCATAAATCTAACAATAACCTAAAAAACACGATATAATAAGAAAAAAGAAAGGGTAAAGTAAAAGATATAAACTATTTCTAAAGTTTATAACATGCAGATAGGAAAGATATATTTTTTCCCATCATGTAAATACAGTAAAAAATGGATAAACAGTAAATACATCGTTATAGGTGCATACAACCCTTCTTTTAAAATCAGTTACTAAATCAACTACCAATGTGAAGAAGAAAACTTGCATCTCTGTATTTGTTCATCTAAAAAACAAAGAAAAAAAGCTTGGTAAATGTAATAATTGCATGAGAATGTTGGCCTGAACAACACTTAACCACAAACTAGGGATGTAAAACTAACAACACTAAAATGTCACACAACAAAAAAATAAAATTGCAACACAAGAAAAGAGTAAAATAATGGACTTTTAATTAACACATCTTAAATTTTCGACTTATAAACTTCGATTTTTTTCTTTCTTTCAATCATTTGGTTTTTTTACACAAATTTCACTTTTATTATATTTTTCATCCCAACTTTCGTATCATTTTCTTCCTTTTAAATAGTTCAGATACAAAAATACAAAAATACAAAAAAAAACTTTCAAATCATTACATATTTCCTGATTTCTATTTCGACATCACTAGCATCAAAATAATCATCAATAAATCATCAATAAAATAATCATCAATAAAATAATCATCAATAAATCATCAATAAAATAATCATCAATAAAATAATCATCAATAAATCATCAATAAAATAATCATCAATAAATCATCAATAAAATAATCATCAATAAATCATCAATAAAATCAAAATCCTAAAGAGTGAAAAAAATTGTAAGAAATACAATATTGAATTTCGTGTCTGTATTCGAGTATTGTTCTGTATAATTACGATGTTTTGTAAGTGTTGTATAAAGTATATTGTAGTGTTACGAAGTGTTGTAGTGTGTGTGTGTGTGTGTGTGTGTGTGTGTGTGGTGTGTGTGTGTGTGTGTGTGTGTGTGTGTGTGATGTGTGTGTGTGTGTGTGTGTGTGTGATGGGTGTGTGTGTGTGATGGGTGTGTGTGTGTGTGTGTGTGTGTGTGTGTGTGTGTGTGTGTGTGTGTGTGTGTGTGTGTGTGTGTGTGGTGTGTGTGGTGGGTGGGTGGGTGTTGTGTGGGGGGGGGGTCTGCGTCTGGTATCTGGTGTGTGGTGTGTGTGTGGTGTGGTGTGGTGTGGGGTGTGTGGTGTGGTGTGTGCGTGTGTGTGTGTGTGTGTGTGGTTGGTGTGTGTGTGTGTGTGTGCGTGTGGGTGGGTTTGGGTGTGTGTGTGTGGGGGGGGGGTCTGCGTCTGGTATCTGGTGTGTGTGTTGTGTGTGTGTGTTGTGTGTGTGTGTGTGTGTGTGTAATGTATTAAGTAATCTCCATTTGTGTTTAAAGGGAACATTTTGGGGTCCTTCTACAAGCCAAAGGTGAGGCAGGTGTATTAATTAGCTTGGAGGGAATGGCCAAGGGCAGGTCAAGTTAATAAGCTATACTAGGTTATTAGGAAGCCATGATAAAAGCTGAATTAGGTGGCAGACTAAAAAATTTAATAAGTTTATCAAAGGAGTTAGTTAGTTAGTCTCTCTCTCTCTCTCTCTCTCTCTCTCTCTCTCTCTCTCCATCTCTCTCTCATCTCTCTCTCTCCTCTCTTCTCCTCTCTCTCCTCTCCTCTCTCTCTCTCTCTCTCTCTCTCTTTTACGTGAACTCACTACATCACCCAAAACAAAAGCAAAAACTAAAAAATAAATAAGTCTACCATTCACCACTCAAACAAATCCTCTCTTTCCCTTCTACAGACACCACCCACGTCCCTCCTTCACCCCCTTCTTCACCCCTTTCCTCACCCCCTTCCTCAGCCCACGTCCCACCTTCACCCCCTCCTTCACCCCCTCCCTCACCGCCTCAGACAGGGCCCATTAGACACCTTGTAGATATTATAGCCAGTCCTACACGCGTGCAGTATCAGGTGGCAATGGTTATAGTAAGTCACTCTGTCACTCCCACACACCAGGTAACGAGATTTGTCCTCACAGCGACCGCACAGGCGAGTGTCCGGCTCTGGGAGGAGGAGGAGGAGGTGGTGGAGATGTAGAGGGAGGAAGAGGAAGAGGGAGGTGGAGATGTAGAGGGAGGAAGAGGAAGAGGGAGGTGGTAGAGGAGGAGGAGGAAGAGGGAGGTGGTAGAGGAGGAGGAGGAAGAGGGAGGTGGTAGAGGAGGAGGAGAAGGAGGGAGGAGGAGGAGGAGGTGGAAGAGCGAGCAGAAAGAATGATAGGAAGAAGAAAGGATGAGAAAAGGAATTGTTGTAATGGAGATGATGTCACAGTGGTAGAGAGAGAGAGAGAGAGAGAGAGAGAGAGGAATCATTGAGAGAAGAGATAGAGTACAGAGACGAAGAAAGATGTAGATGAGAGAGAGTAGAATGTATCAGAGAAGAGAGGTAAATTCCATTAGATTAGAATAACACTTAACAGTTATCACAATCACACACACACACACATACAAAATTGTTAATATTATAATCTATTAGTACATTGTTACTCACCAAAGCTAAAAGTAAACAAGCATCAGTAGTATGTTGGAGTAGTTAAGAAGTGTTCAGGAGGCTAACATGCGTGGTCTTCATAGCTCAGAGTGAAAGTAAAATAGGAGTTTGTAGGAAGATAAGAATGATATGAAGAGGAGGAGGTAGGTAGGTAGGTAAATAATCAGGTAGGTAGGCTAAGTAGGCTAGGTAGATAGGTTGAGTAAATAGGTAAATAAGTAGGTAGGTAGGTAGGTAGCCGATGTCTAGCCTTCTATAAGTATCGCAGGGATGACTAAGCTAAAGTATTCGCCGTCAGCTGTGCAAATACATAGAATTGGTGGAGGAGTCGCGTGCTGACGAAGGCCGTGAAGAATAAGACGAATGTGGAGTCGGCTGAGGCCTCGTGCGTCTGAGCTGGCGTGGGTCTGAAGCGAGGGCAGTGCTGAGGCGATGCTGAACGAAAGCGCGGTGCTGAGGTTGATAGTGCTGAGTGGAGTTAAGGAAGTGCTAGTGGTGGTGGTGGTGGTGGTGGTGGTGGTAAGGAGTGGTAGTGGTGCTGAGGAAGTAAAAGGAGTGCTGAGAAGTGCTGATGGTGCTACTATTCTAGGTTAGGAGATGGTGCTGCTACTGAGAACTAGTGCTGATTGTGGTAGTGGTGGTGGTTGGTGATGTTTAGCAGCTGTGCTTTTTAGTGCTGGTGGTGGTGCTGAAGACTTGATTGCTGTATTGTGCTAAGGCATTGTGGGTGCTGATGCTGATGCTGTTGCTGTTCTCACATTGGAGGTGGAGGGAGAGGAGGTGGAGTGTTGCAGCGGGTGGAGAAGCCTCAGTGCCCTGTTCATTGTGAGAAAAAATAAAGCTTCATATAGCAAAAAAAACATTACTCAGAATATCTAAAGTCAATGAAACACTAGTAACATCAGCAGCAATTACTACTACTACTATTAATAACGAGAAAAAAAATCATATAACAAAGAAAAAACGGACTCAGAGAATATTCAAAGCAAATAGAGCACCAGTAATAACAACAACAATTACTACAACTACTCCTACTGTTACTACTAGAGAGAGAAAAAGAGTCTATATAGCACAGAAAAAATATAACTCCGAATATTTCAAAGGCAATAAAACATTAATAACAACAACAACAACAACTACTACAACTCCTACTACTCACTGCAGTTTCCGTCGTAGAGCTTGAGCAGTCCCTTGTTGTAGCAGGTAGCAGCGTCGAAGAGGCACCTGTTCTTGTAGGTGATGCCGTCGCTGCCACACAGGTAGTCGCCGCGTGAAGGGCAGTTATGGGGGCGACACTCCGGCTTCTCCACGAACACTGAGACACAGGGGACGAGAGAGGGTTTTATAGGAGATAGAGAGGTTACGTCTGAGGACAAGTCTGTAGTGATGCTAACATTCGTAATATATGGCGCCTGGCAACATTAGTCCAGTGGCGGCTATAGTGGTATTGACGCAAGCACCCCTGGAAGCATATTCCCGTTTTCTGAAAGGGTATGTGGAGTTTACTCTTGAACGTCAGGTTAGGTTACGGATAGGGTGGGATACGATATTCAAGTCAGATCCACGTAACTTTGTGTGGGAATCACAATGAGGGTATTTTCGAAAAAATCCTATGGTTAGTTTAGGAGCAACAGCCAAGCGTCTTCACTAAGGAAACCACATACTCGCATAGAGAACGGGAATATGCCGCCTGGAAACCCCAAGACGCCCTTCGCAAGCTCACCACAAGGTCCATCATGCACGCGCTGAACGGCTGGGTCCCTGCACCGCGACAGCAGGAGGAAGCAGTCGTTGGTGTAGGTGATCTGGTCAGAGCCGCACACCAGCTTCCGGGCGGTGTCGCATTGCAGGGAACAGTCCTTGGCTACGGGAGAACGACGGAGGGTTAGAAAGGAGCGTATATAGGTGGGTGGATGAGGTATAGGGGCCTCGCTTTGTCTTCGAACGTGTGGGGGACAATCAGCAACAAATTAATCCACGAGGGAATTGTATGTAATGGTAATGGTAATGGTATGGTAGTAATCAGAGTTGGGCATCGCAATTTTTTTTCCAATTCCGCAATCGCAATTCCGCAATTCCGACCTGCACCAGTCCGCAATCGCAATTCCGCAATTTTTTCAGATAGGCCTTTTCGCAATCGCAATTCCGCAAACTAATTTTGACACCTACAATTAAAACAAAAAATGTCTCTAGACTCTTAAACATCTCTAGACTTAAAGACCTACAATTTAAAAAAAAAAAGTCTCTAGACTCTTTATTAGTGTTTAATACTTCTGTATTCCTATTCTGTTTCTGTCTATATCTACTTGTTACTTGTCCTTCACAATTAAGTCTTTGTCTCTTTTAGTGATTTTCTTTAGTTGTACACTTCACAGTCTACTGGCTCCTCCTCCTCCTCCTCCTCCTCCCCTCCTCCTCCTCCTCCTCCTCCTCCTCCTCCTCCTCCTCCTCCTCCTCCTCCTCCTCCTCCTCCTCCTCCTCCTCCCTCCTCCTCCTCCTCCTCCTCCTCCTCCCCCCTCCTCCTCCTCCTCCTCCTCCTCCCCCTCCTCCTCCTCCTCCTCTCTCCTCCTCCTCCTCCTCCTCCTCTCCTCCTCCTCCTCCTCTCCTCCTCCTCCAATCACGCACACGGCCAGCGTACACGCTCTCAATCCCAAGTTCCAACACGCACTGACTGAGTGACTGTGCTACACTTGGCAAGTTGGCAGTTGGCAGTGTCGTCTCCACAATATTTGGTGGGAACTTATGTTCACGCGGGCACTTGCCACTTTGAAGGTGCTGACCGTCACAATTATTGCGATTGCGTTTAAAAATTTTGGCGGTCCGCAACCCGCAATTCTGCATTTTTTTCAAGCATCCGTAATTGCGCAATTCCACAACCGAATTACCCATTCCGCAAGTTATTGCGATTGCGTTTCAAAATTTTGACGGTCCGCAATTCGCAATTCCGCAATTTTTTCAGGCATCTGTAATTGCGCAATTCCGCAACCGAATTACCATTCCGCAAGTTGCGGAATTGCGGACTAAAATTGCGGAATGCCCACCTTTGGTAGTAATAGGGAAGTGTGAGTAGGGAGTGGAAGGAAGGTGGTTCAGTTACCTACGATTGGGGAGGAAAACGAGTGGTGTTTGGTAGATGTGAGTGGGGACAGCGATGGAGCGAATCAGTAAGTTCAGTCATGGTGAAGGACGGAAGGAAGTGCACGGAGCGAAAAGATCACACACGCACGCACACACGCACACACACACAAGAGAGAGAGACAGAAAGATAGACAGAGCGAGAGAGAGACAGACAGACAAAGAGAGAGACAGAGATTTGTTATGATAATAGTGATAATGAGGATAATAAAGACACCACACACAAAGAGAGAGAGAGAGAGAGAGAGAGAGAGAGAGAGAGAGAGAGAGAGAGAGAGAGAGAGAGAGAGAGAGAGAGAGAGAGAGAGAGAGAGAGAGAGACATACAGACAGACAGAGACAGCCAGACAAAGAGATACATGATGATAATAGTGATAATAATGATAATAAGAGACACGTGTAACACTCACTGCACACGCCATCGGAAGTCTTCTCCAGGGTGGGGATGCGACACTTGGCAAGCTTGAGGTAGCAGTCGGAGCCGTAGGTGAGGCCGTTGTTGCCACACACGGGCCGGAAGCCTCCCGTACAGGTGTCTTCACAGTAATCGCTCACCACGGAGGAGCTGACGCCCTGCTGCTCCGTGGAGGGACGTTTGGCGCCCTTGCCGCTGAAACCCGCTGCGTCAGGAGGAAGAGGCGTGAGTATTAACCCTTTGATTACGTTTGGGTGTTGTACATGTATGGGTTATTACTAAACTAGGACAAGTATTATTGGGTTTTAAGTATTTAGGGTACTTTGGGATCTTAATGGTTAATGTAGTCGTTAAGTTGGAGGTGTGAGTATTTGCCCTTTGATTATGTTTGGGTGTTGTATTGCGTTATTACTACTTGAGGACTTTTATTTATTTATATATTTTATTTTTTTACGTTTAAGCCTATAGCGCCTGTAGACTATATTTCTCCCTTATGTAAAGTATTATTGGGTTTTAAGTATTTAGGGTAATGTAGGATGCTAATGGTTGTACTGGCGTCGTTAAGTTGGTGTACAAATCTGTTATTAAGGTTGACGTTATTGAATGTAGGAAAGAATGTCACCAAGAAACATAGTATTGGAAAGTAACACAACAGCCCAGCCAATCTTTTTCTTTACTTTTTTCTTGGTACTTTTTTTTTTCAATTACGTACCGACGTTGTGTTGTTATAGTCTATTCACTTAAGCTGGATTCTTGGGAGCTGCTCGATGCCTACCTGAGTATGTAAGGACGTCGCTGATTGGCTGAGGCTACCAAAATACCACCACCATCACCACCCAGCCCGCGTGCATCAGCCAATCAGCGACGTCCTTACATACTCGGGTAGGCATCGAGCAGCTCCCAAGAATCCAGCTTAAGTGAATAGACTATAGTAGGGGAGAGCGGGGCAGGTTGCATCGAGGGTAGGTTGCATCATTGCCTCTAACTCGCATTAACTTTTTTTATTATTATTATTGTTGTAGTTGTAGTAGTAGTAGTTTATAGTAGTAGTAGTAGTAAGACGATGTACGTGTGATAACATGCGAGTTAGAGGCAATGATGCAACCTACCCTCGATGCAACCTGCCCCGCTCTCCCCTACTCTGCCTGGGAGCTCACATAAGGTATAGATGTTCTTGTGTCATTAGCGAAGTATTAATTATGGCAGACTGAATTGATGATGGAACTCTGTAAAAACATTCGAATATATATACAAGGAGACTAAAAGCCCAAAAGACAATACTCAAACCATATCTAGTACACTTAGAAACTTACCATGTATCTTAATCATCCATAAATTAATATCACTTCTCAAAATTGTCCATGTCGTGCTAATGTTAGAGTTAATGCTCGGTAATTCAAAGTAGATCCAGTACCTACACTTAGAAACTTACTATTTATCATCTCAATCATCCATAAATGTATCTAACTTAGTTTTCTTAAACATCTCCATATCGTTCTATTGTTACCGTGTTAATGTTACGGTGTTAAATGTTACGGGCTAATGTTACCGTGTAATGTTACGGTGCTAATGTTACAGTGTTAATGTTACGGTGCTAATGTTACGTGTAATGTTACGTGTAATGTTACGTGTAATGTTACGTTTAATGTTACCGTGTTAATGTTACCGTGTTAATGTTACCGTGTTAATGTTACGGTGCTAATGTTACCGTGTTAATGTTACGGTGCTAATGTTACGGTGCTAATGTTACCGTGTTAATGTTACCGTGTTAATGTTACGGTGCTAATGTTACGGTGCTATTGTTACCGTGTTAATGTTACGGTGCTAATGTTACCGTGTTAATGTTACCGTGTTAATGTTACCGTGTTAATGTTACGGTGCTAATGTTACCGTGTTAATGTTACGGTGCTAATGTTACGGTGCTAATGTTACCGTGTTAATGTTACCGTGTTAATGTTACCGTGTTAATGTTACGGTGCTAATGTTACCGTGTTAATGTTACGGTGCTAATGTTACGGTGCTAATGTTACCGTGTTAATGTTACGGTGTTAATGTTCCGGTGCTAATGTTACCGTGTTAATTTTACGGTGCTAATGTTACCGTGTTAATGTTACCGTGTTAATGTTACGGTGATAATGTTACGGTGCTAATGTTACCGTGTTAATGTTACCGTGTTAATGTTCCGGTGCTAATGTTACCGTGTTAATGTTACGGTGCTAATGTTACCGTGTTGATGTTACGGTGCTAATGTTACGGTGCTAATGTTACGGTGCTAATGTTACCGTGTTAATGTTACGGTGCTAATGTTACCGTGTTAATGTTACGGTGCTAATGTTACCGTGTTAATGTTACGGTGCTAATGTTACCGTGTTAATGTTACGGTGCTAATGTTACGGTGTTAATGTTACGGTGCTAATGTTACCGTGCTAATGTTACGGTGCTAATGTTACCGTGTTAATGTTACGGTGCTAATGTTACCGTGTTAATGTTACGGTGCTAATGTTACCGTGTTAATGTTACGGTGCTAATGTTACGGTGCTAATGTTACCGTGTTAATGTTACGGTGCTAATGTTACCGTGTTAATGTTACGGTGCTAATGTTACGGTGCTAATGTTACGGTGTTAATGTTACGGTGCTAATGTTACCGTGTTAATGTTACGGTGCTAATGTTACGGTGCTAATGTTACCGTGTTAATGTTACGGTGCTAATGTTACGGTGCTAATGTTACGGTGCTAATGTTACCGTGTTAATGTTACGGTGCTAATGTTCCGGTGCTAATGTTACGGTGTTAATGTTACCGTGTTAATGTTACGGTGCTAATGTTCCGGTGCTAATGTTCCGGTGCTAATGTTACCGTGTTAATGTTACCGTGTTAATGTTACCGTGCTAATGTTCCGGTGCTAATGTTACCGTGTTAATGTTACCGTGTTAATGTTACCGTGCTAATGTTACCGTGCTAATGTTACCGTGTTAATGTTACCGTGTTAATGTTACGGTGTTAATGTTACCGTGTTAATGTTACCGTGTTAATGTTACCGTGCTAATGTTACGGTGCTAATGTTACCGTGTTAATGTTACGGTGCTAATGTTACCGTGTTAATGTTACGGTGCTAATGTTACGGTGCTAATGTTACGGTGCTAATGTTACCGTGTTAATGTTACCGTGTTAATGTTACGGTGCTAATGTTACCGTGTTAATGTTACCGTGTTAATGTTACGGTGCTAATGTTACCGTGCTAATGTTACCGTGTTAATGTTACGGTGCTAATGTTACCGTGTTAATGTTACCGTGCTAATGTTACGGTGCTAATGTTACGGTGCTAATGTTACCGTGTTAATGTTACGGTGTTAATGTTACGGTGCTAATGTTACCGTGTTAATGTTACGGTGTTAATGTTACGGTGCTAATGTTACGGTGCTAATGTTACCGTGTTAATGTTACGGTGCTAATGTTACCGTGTTAATATTATGGTATTAATGCTCCGTAATGAAGGATAGGAGGTAGCACTTTCCCCACTACCACCGCCGCCGCCGCCACACTCACCACACGTGCCCTCGTAGTGGAGTGTGAGCTGGTCGTTGCGGCACATGGCGATGGACAGCTCGCACTTGTTGTAGTAGGTGATGCGGTCCGAGCCACAGGCCGGCTCGTACTTGTCCAAGCACGACCTCAGGCACACGTCTTGCACGCTTTCCACGTCTTGACGCGCCAATGTGAAGGAAAAGATACAATGGGAATTAAATAACATCTCTTACCTATTTCCCCGTGCTTTACTCCCTACAGTTTCTTTTTCAATACATCTTCAACATAACCGAACACGCATTAGTGTTTTATAATGTATTATATTATATTGCCTGGCATTTAATTGTTATATAAATTAAACACCGCAACGTAGATTCCCTTAAAATAACAGACAATCTTCGTTTTCTATGTACTATCTCAGAAAACGTTCACTGAAATTGGGCAGACTATAAGCAAAAATGAATAGTACAAACGACAAGAAATTCACATTATTAAACCAGTGTCCAAACTTAAAGGTGCAGTAAACTATTGAGAAGATGATGAGTAACACTTTAAACTAAGCAGAGAAAAGAAACAAGAAAAAGGGAAGGGAGAAGAGAACAAGGGAACGAGAAGGCTGACTTACGAAGCGATCTATAGGTAAGCGTTGAAGGTTACAAGAAGAGGAAGAAGTTTAGGCATTACCGCAAGCATTCTCGTATCTGACTTCAATCTCGGGTCTGTTCTTCTGGGTGTTCTCGCAGGAGGCCAGGCGCAGCAGACAGTTGTTGTTATAGGTGACATTGTCCGAGCCGCACACTGGCAGGTAGATCTTGGTGCACTCCTGACGGCAGCCGGAAGAGGGTCGTGGCCGCTGAATCGCTGTTAAAAAAGGAAAAAATCGTTTGTTCCTGGTTCCTGAAAGAGTAAAATCGGAAGTACATGTAAAAGATAAGGTTAAGGAACTACGTATTTATGTAAATGTGAAAATGTGAAGGTTGTTGAAGATAAGATAAAATAGAAAAGGTACTGTCACCTCAAACATAAGAAAAAGGAAAAATTATATAAAGGGAGAAGAAGAATAACGTAGCGAAGATGTTAGTGTGGATTATTAGCTGAAAAAAAGACTAAGTAATAATGTCATCGAATCTTCATAAAACTTCATTAAATCCGTCTAAAATATCTTCTCTGAGCTTCCTACAAATCCTAACCAACCCTTTCTTACCTTACAAACCTTTCCTAGCCAACACAAAACATCTATCTACCATCTATCTATTTCTCCCACTCCCCACATACCTTCCACATATCCTCTTCCCTCAGTCTCCAGAATCCTTCCATCCTTCTCCAAAATCCTCTTTCCCTCTCTTTACATAATTTTCTTCCCTCTCTCTACATACCACACCACTACAATTTTTCCCCTACAATTGCCTCTTCTTAGCAAACCCAAAGCATCTACCCCTCTACCATCACATACCTTCCACATATCCCCTTACACCCACCCATCATACCCATCATACCCACTGTACCCACCACATGGTCCATCATTTTTCTTCCTGAGGTTGGGCAGGGTGGTACACGCTGCCCGCTTCAAGAAACAAACATTCCTGTACACTATTTTATTGGTCCCACACACAGGTCTCGAACGGTCTGGGCAAGTCTCAGGGCATCCTTTCCGCTCTGACAGGGAAGAGGAAAAGGAGACCCAAAGATTAGAGAAGAGAAGAAGAAGGTGGTGATGGTAGAAGAGGGGAAGAAAGAGTTGAGAGGTGGAGATGGCAGTGAAAGGATAGATTAAAGGAGAGGGAAAGAAGGGGTTGAGAGGTGGAGTTGGTAGTGAAAGAATAGATTAAAGAAGAGGGAAAGAAGGGGTTGAGAGGTGGTGATGGTAGTGAAAGGATAGATTAAAGAAGAGGGAAAGAAGGGGTTGAGAGGTGGTGATGGTAGTGAAAGATAGATTAAAGAAGAGGGAAAGAAGGGGTTGAGAGGTGGTGAAGGTAATTAAAGAAAATAATTAGATAGAAACAGTGCATGAAAAGTTGAATTAAATTACAGAAAAGAGGCATTGTAGAGAGAGATAGATAGATAGATATAGATAGAGATAGATAGACATCATAGAGAGAGAGAGAGAGAGAGAGAGAGAAAAGGTGTGTCGGTAA
>JACEEZ010007575.1:92500-147500 GCA_016584305.1 Chionoecetes opilio
GAGGTACAACACCCCTCTCCCCAGCTCTGCTGCCGTGGAAAGGCTGTTCAGCTCCGCGGGAGACATCTTGCGGCCGAAGAGGTCCAGCCTCAGCAACATAAACTTTGAGCAGCTGGTGTTTGTGAGGGGCAACATGCACCTCTAGGCTACAAGAGGTGTAGCAGCAGTACAAGGAGGAGAAGGAAGTGGAGTAGGAGTTATACACTCTAGAATAAACTTGTGATTTAAACTAATTAGTCATTTCACTCATTTGTGAACTGTGAAGACTGGAGACAAATTTTATTTTAATCGATTTGATGATTATTTGATGGTAAATATATATTGCTATATATATTTATGAAGCTCTGATGTATTATAGCCTTGTATTTTGTTTTATTTTTGAGGTACTGACTATATTTTTTCAGGCGCGTTTTAATAGTTATAGGGTACAGGTACGGAGGTACGGAGGTACGGAAGTACGGGTACGGACAGAACAAAGTAAAATAAGGTACGGAAGTACAGGTACGGACGACCCGCGTCCCGAAGTACGGAAGTACAGGTACGGACTACCCCAAATCCAGGAACGTGCCCAGCTCTGGTGGTTTGTAGCAAGTATTTGAATCGTATTTTTATCCCTCATCCCATTTTTATCCCAATTTTCTTCCTTATTTCCGTCATTCACTGCCATCCTTCACTTCCTTTCCTATTGTCCCCTTCCACCTTTATTTTTTTGTTCTTTGCGTTGTTTTATTATAGTATTTTGACTATTTTCCCATCTTTATGACCTTCGCCGAGGAAGTTACGTGATTGGTTCGGTTTGTTAATATGTTTGTTAGCAGGATTACGCAGAATGTGTGTGTGTGTGTGTGTGTGTGTAAAAATCGAGAAAGGACGGATTTGCATGAACATTTTACCAGAGATGAGGTTTGGCACGATTTAGAAGCGATTATTTTTGTAAGTTGATACGGATTTAGATGCAGGAATTGTTTAAGCCTGTCCTGATGGGCCTCTCGTCTGCCGCCCTCAAGGTGGAATACTTTTTAGACGTGGCGGAGGCATGCGCGATCTTGTTGTCGGTATTTTTGTCAGCCGCCTCGTTTTCTTACATTTTTCCCTCCTTCCCTTACTATATTTATCACCTTATTTTTCTTTGTTTATCCGTGTCATGGTTTCCTCTTCCTTTTCTTCTGTTTATTGTTTTTCGTGATAACATTTTGATTTTTTTGTCGCATCTTATTGTGTGTTTTGTTTACTATCATTGTCTCATTTCTTGAACGTGTTTCATTCTAATAATACGTTTTTAAGTATAATTGCAGTGACAACCAATACACGATCAGAGGTTTTAAGTATCCTGAATGTTTCGTTCTCATCATAAGCAGTATCCCTAATCCCTACAACAGCCGTCGGAAATAATAAAAAATAAAAAAACACAACTGGGGGAGGGAGAAATACCCCAGCGAGGTTAGGTTACGTAATCAATGCCGGGTAAGGAGAGTTAACAACAGCGGAGCCCCCCCAGTTATGTCAAGAGAGTATTGGTTGAAACTGCAGCATATAGACCGGTTTTTTTTTATTCATTTTTGTATTGTTCAATATTATATACAAATGTTGTTCTGCGTAGCGATCTGTTGTTAGTTATTTTATTCTTTTTCTTATTTTTTATTTCAATGTTCTTTAGTTAAATATCTTTGAAGTTTTTTTCTTTTTCCTTTTTTGCTTTACTACTTTAGTTTTCTTTCTTTTTCCTTCGCCAGTATTTCTCTTCATTCTTTACTACTTCTTTTTTCTTTCTTTTTCCTTCGCCAGTATTTCTCTTCATTCTTTACTACTTCTTTTTTCTTTCTTTTTCCTTCGCCAGTATTTCTCTTCATTCTTCACCATTTGATATTTACCCAGACGCAAAATTTCCTGTCATATTTCTTGAAGCCGATCAAGCCTATCGAGAAGAAAAAATACTTTACTTTACCGATGTGTGTAAGGTGACGAGGCCCCTTGAGATCAAATATATACCCTTCAGATAACCTTACTTTTATAATCATACAGGATACTCGTAAATAATAGGTTGCAAGTCTCTTAAAATGCCTACCTCTGAGAATGTTAATAGTTATCTTGGGTGAGCAGGAGGAAGAAGAATAGGAGGAGGAGGAGGAAGGAAGAATTACAGGTGTAGGGAAAAGCATAGATTAGCAAGACATGTAAGACAAAACTAATTATCGTCTTCCTTATTTTTGGTTTTCTTTAATGTCAACGTGATGTGAAAAAAAATAACAGAGAAAAAGAAAAATGAAAATATGTTGGTTTTGATATTGAACAAGAGAGAGGAGAGAGAGAGAGAAACGCGCTTCACCTGCCGTCCGTCACTCCTCCACGCCCTCATCATCCGTCAGGCCCCGAGGGGAAAAGGGGGGCAGGGGGGGGGCGTAATCTTGCTGGGGGGGGGTGTTTTGTTAAGAGGAGGAAGACAGATTTGCAACTGTCACCTCCATAGACTAATGTTACCTGCCTAAAACGCCCTCCTATTATTCTTCTCCTCCTCCTCCTCCTCCTCCTCCTCCTCTTTCCCTTCTCCTCTTCCTCTTCCATTTTTCATTTCCTTCTCCTCCTCCTCATATTCCATTTTTTCATTTCCTCGTCCTCTTTTTTTTCTCCTCCTCCTCCTCCTCCTCCTTCTTCCCATCCTCCTCCTCTTTCCCTTCTCCTCCTTCCTCTTCTTCCATATTAATTTCCTTCTCCTCCTCCTTCTCCTCCTCTTTCATTTCCTTCTCCTCATCTTCCATTTTTCATTTCTTCGTCCTCTTTTTTTCCCCTACTCTTCCTCCTTCCCATCCTCCTCCTCCTCCTCCTCCTCCTCTTTCATTTCCTTCTCCTCATCATCATCTTCCATTTTTCATTTCCTCGTCCTCTTTTTTTCCCTACTCCTCCTCCTCCTCTTCCTCTTCCTCTCCCTCTCCTCCTCCTCCTCCTCCTGGCTATTAAATGCCCGGGTTATCGGTACTACCATTTTAGGAGTTTCTCAATCTTAGACACATTGTCATTCTTTTTTCTCTTGTTTTTTTCTTCTCCTTCGTGCAGGTTCGCATCACTTCACCACAAGACTATATATTTTTTTTTTTTATTATTATTTTTCTTTTGTTTGGCTCACAACAACTCAAGGTCACTTAGCAATACCTGTAATGATACCCAATTAAGGTGTGAGTAATTAACTGACCTGACTTTACCTCGTGATTTAAACTTATGATAATAGACTCGAGATATTGAAGGACCACCACCACCACCACCACCACTGATAATGATAGTAAAAATTATAATGATGATTGTTTGGAGTCCACAGGTTCTGGGTGTACCTTTGTTCATTTCCTTTCTTTGTTTAGTGTTGACCTTGTGTTTTATTACTAATGTCATCTTTACTACATAATCTTCCTTCTCCTCTCCATTCTCTTCCTACTCTTCTTCCTCCTCCTTTAAGTTATCAGCATCCACTGTTTTCCCCTCTTCAAAAATATGTATGGTAAAATTTGGTTAGGTTATATTGAGGTTAGGTTAGTAATTTTTTTCTTTTTTAAATCTCTCCCCCACTTTAAAATTACGCTTTTAGAAGTATCTGAAGGGATCTGTGAAGGTTCTGGAGGAAAAAAGCCCACTAATAATGGCGGGAAAGGACTCTAGAATTTTACCCTATAGATAACTTATTTTGCCTTTTATTTTACTTTCCTGCAATTTCTCTATTCGTACTGTTTGCTTATTAATTTGAACTCTCCGCTTTTCTCTTCTTGCTTCGTCCTCCACACTTTCTCCTCATCGCCCTTCACTCTCACTGCCTCCATCTCCTCCCATCTGTACAACTCTCTTCATTCACGTCCTTCGTCTATCATAACTTACTTCACCACCAAAATTTCGTGGATCCGGCTGCGAGAATGAAGCCGAAACGCGGTTCACGTCACTGTTTCGAATCACACGATAGCTTTACCCTCGTATTTATCGTCTGACCGAGAAAGGGAACCGTAGTATTTCACGTATTGTTATTACACACCTGCTTCTCACTGCACACCTGATGTCGATCTTCCCGTCTCACCTGCACTGCCTTCTCACACACCTGCTGGGAGGACACTGAGACTGGGTCGCCCGCGGGAAGACTGACGATCCTTAAAAACTCGTCCTCACGCTTGTGGGTTGCCGCCTCTCACCAGCCTTAGCACCGCCTCTCCTGCCTCAGCAACAAAGTGAACCGCGAATTTAACTTTCCAGATCC
Organism: Chionoecetes opilio; assembly: GCA_016584305.1. Lineage (NCBI taxonomy): Eukaryota > Metazoa > Arthropoda > Malacostraca > Decapoda > Majidae > Chionoecetes > Chionoecetes opilio. The sequence continues at coordinate 96,729 of JACEEZ010007575.1, forward strand.
ATTTTTAATCCCAACCATGAAGGGGAGGCTGAAGGGCGAGACAGTCTTCCCGGCGAAGGAGCAGCCGCGGGAGTCCCTGTTCGAGTCCTGGCGGTGCTTGATAACTCGTAAGTGCGCAGTATTTCTGGGAAGTTTCGCCCCTGTGACCTAACCGGCGGGGTAGCGTGCTCGCCCCGCCCCGCCCCGTCATCCCCGCACTGTGCATGCCTGGGGGCGGCGGGCCTGGCAACGCCGGGTGTGGGGCAAAAGGGGTGAAGTGAAGAGTCCCGGACGTGAAGGCAGCAGGGGTGAGAGAGACACACCGACCTGCTTACCCAATACCTGCTGAATGGAGTCATGTTTACCTGCTGATGCGTGGGGAATACCTCGGTTTACAAGTTTACAAGCATATTAAGAAAAGGGGGGAGGGAGATTACATAGAAGGGGGAAGTACAAGAATAAAAAGAACACAGGAACACAGAATAAGTTAGTACAGCCACGCCTGTCTAAGTATAGGTTGTTTGTTTACTATCACTGCATTTCCCCGCCAATCGTGTACTATTCATTCCTGGCATCCCAGCTGAACTAAACCTGAGCTGAATTAAAACTAAACCTAAACTGAACGGAACCTCTGAACGTGCTATTAATACCGGCAGGGCCTCTGTCTGGCGTGTGCGGTGCTTCTGTACAATGCCTCGCGGGTATTAGCGGGGAAGAATTATGTAACCGATGCGTTATAGGAGGAATAATAGAGGATGAGTCAGGCATTGGTGAGGTGGTTTTTGCTCGTTATTACATGCCATGGCGTCCTCTTAAGAGTCTTTCATACATTGCATCGTTGTTCCCCTTGCATTACAGTCTATTTTTTTTCTTTTTATCATAGCATCATGAGTATTATTATCATATGATCTCTAATGTCTAGCACTTCCTCATTTCATTAACTTAGCTATACGTTTTTATCAAAGTATTAAGGAAACAAAGTAATGGAAAGTAACAGAATAACCTCCTAACGGAATTTAACTTTATCTCCGTTAATTTAGCCTTACTTTTCTTTGCAATGACAGTTTATCTCCCTCGACTACCGTATAGCCATCAGTGTCACTTGCTTGCACGGAAACTTGTTCAGTACAATACGAAAAAATTAACTAATATCTTACCTACCAAGCGTGGATATTGTCGAACACTTGATTCTTCACCTACAGTATACCCTTGACCTTCAGATAATTATTGTCATCCACCTGTGAATATCTCTCCTGATCTCTCAAAACACGTGAAATGTATACGAACTTTGCGTTTCCTCTATCGGCTCCAAATTCTACCTCTACCATTCCCTTTTCCTTTTTTCTCGTATCTCTTATCTCGTATTCTCCTTCTCTTCTTCAAGTTTTTAGTACCCTCGCACCAGTCGTTTCAAAATATCCCCTTCCTTCCTTCTCTCTCTTCCTTTCCTATGTCTTTCTTCTCCCATTACTCCTACGTCTCTCCTCATCCTCCTCTTCATGGCTCATATCGGCGTGTCTGAGCTTTGAACCCCATAATTAAGCGGGTTTTCATTATTTTTACTTCTCTCTTTTTTTCTTTTTTATTTCATTTTCTATTGTAAGACAGGTAACTTGTGCATCCATCACAAAGCTGCCAGTTCCTCAGAGCCAGGAGGCCATTAGAGGGGGCGAATTTTGAGTTTTAAAAAAATTAAGGTTTTTAGGCTTTTTCTCCAAATTCCATGGGTTCGAATCCTTGTCCCGTAGTCTTTTCTTGAAATTTGACTTTTTTTTTCTCTTTCTCTCTCTCTCTCTCTCTCTCTCTCTCTCTCTCTCTCTCTCTCTCTCTCTCTCTCTCTCTCTCTCTCTCTCTCTCTCTCTCTCTCTCTCTCTCGTACAAAATTTGATATGGTCTAGATGGGTTGCAGGCCAACTCGGCTCATTGCCGACTCGGCCCATGACTAAGTCGGCCCACTCATACCAACTCGGCCCATTGTGTGTACCAACTCGGCCCATTGTGTGTACCAACTCGGGCCATTGTGTGTACCAACTCGGCCCATTGTGTGTACCAACTCGGCCCATTGTGTGTACCAACTCGGGCCATTGTGTGTACCAACTCGGCCCATTGTGTGTACCAACTCGGGCCATTGTGTGTACCAACTCGGGCCATTGTGTGTACCAACTCGGCCCATTGTGTGTACCAACTCGGCCCATTGTGTGTACCAACTCGGGCCATTGTGTGTACCAACTCGGGCCATTGTGTGTACCAAAGGCGTATTTTGTCCATGCCCTTGGAAGTAAAATTTTACTTATTTAAGCTCCGCCCACTTATTTTTTACTCTTTTGCGTGCATAGAAAACTGAGCAGATACACTTATTTTACTCTTTTCCTATAAAATTATACAGTCGTGGGTGTGGGTGGTGGTTTCAAGAGCCTGGCCAATCAGATCGCGCGCATGAGAAAACCTTATCAAAACTCCTCCCGTAAATGTTTCTCTTTTCCTTTAATTCTCATCCAATTCAACATTCATTACATGCGCACGACATGCAAAGGATACTGTATTTAATTAATAGTAGGTAAGGAGTAGTAAGGAGTAGAGTAGGTGACTCTTAACAGGTAAGAAGTCACAAATATTAAAATTCTCCAGCGACGTCTGGGAACAAATTTCCCAATCCCTCGAATTTTTCAATGTGTCCGAATCTTCGTTGATGCTTGCTGGCTTAGCACCAAAACTGGTGTATTATTGCTATAGTATAGTCAAATACTTAAATATATTCATGAGTGATATTACATTTGCAATAGAAATGTATAAATTTGGTATATATGTTATATCACACAAAAAGAAAGCCTTTTAGAGAACCTATCGCAGGGCACGAATACGAACATTTCATCAGTCTGATTCGCGCCAACACGGTAGGAGGTCCTCTTTTCCCACGGGCCACCACACACCCACCACCACCCAGGCACCCACCCCCCACCACCCACCACACCCATCACACACCCACCCACCACACGCCCATCACCCATCCGCCCACCACACACACACCCACCACACGCCCATCCGCCCACCACACACCCACCCACCCCACATCCGCCCACCATACACCGCCCACCACACACACCACCCCACCACACACCCACGGCCATCACACACCGCCCACCACACACCCCCCATGATGCTTACACGGAATGCCACTGGAGACACCACCACCCGCATTCATCTAGTTAGGCAAAGAATAATCGTGAAACAGTAGATGTAGGTACACGTAAGCCTACATACGTACAGGTCCAAAAAGCATTAAACATCCCCGACGCACATCGTGGAAATGGCTGTGTAGTCAAATAGATATTCAAATAACAGTTTCATAGCGCCACTAAACATTTCATTAATATTCAAGTCATCTATAGAGTTAGAAAACAAGCTAGCCATTCTAAGAGCTCAAAACAATTAGATATCGAGGTAATACAGATCAATCAGCTCCGCTACTACTCTTTGCTGTGCCTTCAATAATGTCAACCTTAACGATATTCCTTGAGCCTCTGCAAGAGGTAATGAAGTGTACGACACTTTTACTCTCGGCAACATCAAGAAAGAGCTTTGGCAGCGCTACAATCGTATTTTGTGATGGCAAGCAGGGGCGGAGCTTAAATAAGTATAATTTTACTCCGGAAGGACACTACAAAATACGCCTTAAATTATATTTATTATTTTCATACGCAGTAATGTTTGTACTGATAGAAAACATGTGCTAAAACTTATGAAACATATATTTATTTCATGATTGTCAATAAGTTAAAAAGGATACTCTATATAAAGCCTATAAAAAAAACAATTTAGAAACTAAAACAAACTATACATGGAACAAAAATTAAATCAAATAAAACATGTAATTGTGAAACTAAAATTAAAAAAAAAAAAAAAAAAAAAAATATCACTAACGAACCTACACGGCGATGTGATGTGACAGCTCGTAGTAAATTGTTTGCCGAACTGTCATCGGCATTGTACTGCTCCCAGAGGCTAACTAAGTCCGTGATGTTAGCGTATTTTGCTCGTTGTTTGCGTAATACCTTGCCATCTGAGTGCAGACGCACCTGGAGGGGAACAAGTTTGGCCTCAGCATGAAGGAGGTAATGAGGAGGTAAAAAACCTCAGTTGCCCTTTGTTCGCCTTCAAATTGATGCGGTGGTGCCAGCCTTCTACATCATTGTTGGTGTGGATGCTTCTGGCAAACACGCACCATGACCTTGGAGGCCAGATATTGGAATAAATCCATGTGTTTCTGATGTAATCCAGAAGATTTAAAAGTATTGACTTTGAGATCGAAGTATCGAAACTTGACATTTGTATTTTTGTTGATTGTCCAATCAAGAAGTTCAAAAGTTGTTTGATGAGTCGAATGAGAGATCGAAGCATGCATCTAAAATGGTCCGAGTTGGCGGGCCTAGCTGGTATTCGAAAATGGTCCGAGCTGTTTCACCAGGTGAGCCGAGTTGGATATCGTAAATGGGGCGAGTTGGGAATGGGCCGAGTTGGACCTACACCGTCTAGATGGCGTGAGAGAGATATTAAAGTCAGGCTAATGATTAACATAGATATTGGCATCAATATAGATATAATAAACTCATAAACCGGCTCATTTATATTATATCGACAGAGCTGATCAAAACAGGAACAGGAAATGTGTAGGTCTCTCGGCCTCGGTAGCTTCTTATTTTCTTATGTTGTTATGTTCTAAAACAGCTTTCAACGTTTCCGCCTATTTTGTTTTGTAAGACAATACTGGTTATTGTCCTCACATTACCATCAGACATAGAGACAGAAGTAAAAAAAAAATTAAAAAAAAGAAAAAAAGGAGAAGACATAGAAAAAATAACAGGAGATGCAATAAAGATGGAGTAACATAGATAAACAGATAGAAAGAAAGAGACTATCTAACAGCGCACACATCAACAAATCCATCACAGCCACAATAACAACAATAAAACAACTATTAAAACTATCACAGCCAAGACTACATAGCTTTACATTTGTTTAAGTCTACCATAAATTTATTCGTTTTTTATGTTAGGCGCACTGCTAAGATAGACTAAAGAAAATATAAAGAGATATAGAGAGATGGGGGCAGACCCCCGTTTTAATAATTGTATTTGTTTGTTTATTTAGAGGATAATTCCTCAGAGCCGTAGTGATCTACCGCTGCAGTTTAGTGTTGGCCGAAGCCACCACCCCGGGAGGGGGGTCACAAACCCCCGGCTAACACCCGGTAGCTACCCATTCACTGCTGGGTGGACAGGGGCTCGGGTATGGTTGAGTAGACAAACAGGATGGGTAAATGGGGAGGTTTTACCTATGAAGTCAGACTGCCTGAGGGGATTAACCATTGAGTCATCAGTTACATAGTGGGAATGGGTCTCTCTCTCTCTCTCTCTCTCTCTCTGTCTCGGCCTTGGACGTGGGTTTTTTTCCACATGAAATAGTAAGAAGTTGGCGACACTTCCGGCCGCCTATATATGATACAAATGGTCTGACGGGTGAAGGACGGCTTTGACGGCTTTCCCTTCTCTCTCTCTCTCTCTCTCTCTCTCTCTCTGGTGTTACGACTATTTATCTTCATCTATTTACAGAAATTTAATCAAGAAAAATATATTTCCTGTCCTTCTGTACGACTCATACTTTCATTGTTTTATTTTAATTACCTCTCTCTCTCTCTCTCTCTCTCTCTCTCTCTCTCTCTCTCTCTCTCTCTCTCTCTCTCTCTCTCTCTCTCTCTCTCTCTCCTCAACATACATAAATAACCAAAGTATCAACACGAAAACATACGACAAAGAAGACGAAAAGAAGATAAATAAATACGTGCATAATCCAGTTTTAAGTTTCCTGTGTACGTTATCATGTATCCTGGCACCTCTTTTTCTCTCTTCTTCCTCCTCTTTCCTATTCTCGTTCGCTGAAATGTCACGAGTTCAAGGTTACGAGGATTATACATTGTCTTCGTGAAAGTAAAAACTCTGGAGAATAGCCGAGCCTTGAAACTGCAGGGGTGGATGTTAACACGGTCCATGCACTCTACTTGTTTCTAAAGCTTGAAAACTTATGATATTCTGTTTAATGGTAGTAATTCAGCTTATATGTGTATAGAGTTACATGTTTTTTTGTTGATTATGCATGTGTTTGAGGGTAGGAACATAAGGAGAGAGAGAGAGAGAGAGAGTGTACAATACGTAAGTGGGCTGAAACAATAGTGGAGAAAGAGAGAGGGGAGAGAGAGAGAGAGAAAGAACACAGTTGCCACATCACGGACTTCCCTTAATTATTTGAGCTCTTCGTCCCCTCATTAGTAAAACAGTTATTAAGATTCCACCCACGACTTGGTATTAACCTTACTTTTCAACCTCACATTTCAACCCCTTCCTCATGCAACCCCTGAATGGGAATGTTTTCATGGCAGTAATTATCTGTGTTCACCTGACGAGGACAAGGTTATTCACAGGGAGACTTTCCTTCCTTCTGACCTATAGACTCATAAAGTTTCCCTCATACAGAACAGATGGGCTCCTGGGAAAAGTTTAGGAAAGTGTGGGAGAAATTAGTACTTTTTGCCTTTCTTCATCCGTTCCTTGAAGTTTAGTTTCCGGGTTAGATACGTGCAAAGATTCCTGGAAATATTCGTGTTCTATTTGTTTTACCTGTGACGTGTGTACTAACGCAATTAAGGTGTTTTACTGAGAAATGACTCCACATGTATCGTAATGGCGTACGTTGTTGTTGTTTTTTCTAGGTATATAGATCAATAGATTTTCAATAGTCAGATAGTCAGTAATTCTTGGTTTTTCTAATACAAATGCGTGCAAAGCTAAACACTGGAAATCAATTAAATATTCCATGGTTAGTAAACGGTTAATTAGTTCAATCACATCTTAAACAAAACAACCATCTTAGGTAGGCATTTAATTAAATATAGAGTACGTATATAGTGATAATAAACTGCTTATTTTCATGGCAGCCAGGAATTTAATATTTGGGTGTATGTTTTTAGCCTATATATGTGTATATACTATATATACGTATAATATGTATGTATGTAGCTATATGTGTATATATACTGTATGGGGGGGTTGTGTACAAATTAACATGTGATCTAACCTGGACTGACCTCATGGGTTTGACAGTTCTGTTTACTTTTGTATGTGACGGGACCACATTTTTTTTCCTCGATGACTGTGCAAAGGCAGAAAAATGAGAGAGAGAGAGAGAGAGAGAGAGAGAGAGAGAGAGAGAGAGGAGAGAGAGAGAGAGAGAGAGAGAGAGAGAGAGAGAGAGAGAAAAAAAAAAGTGACGGGACCATATTTTTTTTACTCGATAATTGTGCGGCAAAAAAAAAGCAAAAAATGAGAAGAGAGAAGAGATAAGAAGAAGAGAAGATGAGAGAGAGAGAGAGAGAGAGAGAGAAAAGAGAGAGAGAGAGAAAAAAAAAATTGTGACGGGACCATATTTTTTTTTCCTCGATAACTGTGCAAAGCCAAAAAAATAGAGAGAGAGAGAGAAGAGAGAGAGGAGAGAAGAGGAGAGGAGAGAAGAGAGAGAGAAAAAAAAAACGTGACGGGACCATATTTTTTCCTCGATAACTGTGCAGACAGAAAAATGAGAGAGAGAGAGAGAGAGAGAGAGAAAAATGTGACGGGACCATATTTTTTCCTCGATAACTGTGCAAAGGCAGAAAAATGAGAGAGAGAGAGAGAGAGAGAGAGAGAGAGAAAATGTGACGGGACCCTATTTTTTTCCCTCGATAACTGTGCAAAGCCAGAAAAATGAGAGAGAGAGAGAGTAATCCCCAGCAGACTGCCCGAGGTTTGTAATTCTGTATACTTTCCCACGGTTGGCATCACTGGGAGACACAAGAGGAGGGAGGGAGGTGTGTGACAGTCTCCTACTCAAACATCTCCCGCACCTCCTCCTCTTCCTCCACCTCCTCCTACTCCTCCCTGAAGGTAAATAGAGGAACACACAACCCATACACACCTCAATAACCTACAAAACACGTCAGAATATCCGTGAAATAACCTCAAAATGGCGGATGACACCAAAACACCCACTTGTATGTTTAGATTTAGTCGTGTTTTTATTTAGTTTTGTGTCATATTTCAGTCTGTGTGTTGGTTTCTTTGCCTCAACACTGTGTTCTATCACGTAGCAAGCTTAGATGTAGTGTGTGTGGCTGGTTTGAAGTGTTTCTTTGTGTTGTGAATGGGAATACAATGGTAGCAACAGTTATGTTTTGTCAGGTTTGCGGTGTTTCATGTGTGTGTCAGTGTTTCCGTGCCTGTAGTGTGTTTCGCGTACAAGGAAGTGTGTAGTGAGGTGAAATGTGAAGAAAGTATTCTATTACGTCTTCCATAAGTGTTTTGTTATGCGTGGCTAGAGATACGGCGGGCTGGCTAGAGATACGGAGACTAGCCCTAAACGCCTCGGGGTAATAATGCGTTATATCAACCCTGCCATATCTCGTCGGTTACAGGGAGTTTCGTACACAAGTTGTTTCGTACCCAGGTTTTATTAGTTGTTTCGTACACTGATTTTGAGTTTTTTCGTACATACCTGGTGTCGTTTCGTAACTCTAGTAGTCAAGTTCAACTCTGAGCTGAGTGTACGAAACGGCTATGGTTTCATATAGACTACGAAACAACTTTTTGATGTACGAATCTACTGGTGTACGAAACAACTTGTGTACGAACTGACTGCACCCCATCTCGTCTACCATCTTATGGAGGCCTGCAATTTCTGCTTATAGACCTAATATAGGCCTAATAGTTACGATATAAAATGGCAAAAACGTGTTCGTCGACTGTCCAGACCTATTTTCAGCGGTTATAATAAAAACCAAAACAAAAAAATTTCGGTATTATTTTACACTAGGACCGAAATTCCCTACACAATTGGGAGTGTGGTTTCTGTTTACCTATTGGATTCGATTACAGGAAGTTTCGACAGAATGCACTTTCGACGGTAGATAATGGAGGTTTTGACGGTACTGTCGAACTCCGTTGAAACTTCCAATATGTCTATCATACAGTAAAACCTAAATATATTTTGTCATTGAGAGAATTAATATAAAATACAAGGTTACTAGATCATTGCCCACCCAAAATAAAGTGACAAGCCTATACAGCCAAGATCCCCCTATATCTTCGTTGTTTCCCAGCCTAACGTGGTAACACCTATCAAACTTAGCTTGCCTATCATTAATAATGTATTTAATAAAATCAATTACTGATAAAGACTAATATACAATGAACGACATTACTGTTTGTGCGGCTTTATCCTCAGGCTAAAGCAGCTTCCTCCTGATGGTCACAGTAAATTAGACTACAGAAAACAGCACCTAAGTTTGTGGGGAAACAAGTGTTAAAGTAATCGTCCAGACCTATTTTTTCTTTGCATAATTATGTTGAATGCTAATTCAAAATACCTAATCCACAAAAAATAATTCATTTTCACGCCTTATTTCCCTAAAAACATGACTTGTAAAAAGCACGGGAAAAACAACAGCCACGTTCCAGGCGTGGCGCGAAACTTGCTGGCGACGTCACAGCAGGAAGCCTCCCAGCCCCGCCCGACACAGACACACGGAGACTCAGAGAAAAATACAGTACCCGAAGAATCCCGGGTGCTTCTGGTATATTTTTTGTGCGACACGGCACATACTTGCATCCTGCATGGGCACAGCAAGAAAGCTGTGCCCTTCCCGAGAGCTTAGCACCCATCCACAACCCACACGGCGACGATATATGTGTGCAGACGTGTGGAGCGGCGGGTAGTAGCGAGCCCTCTCATCTCGGTGGCTTCGCTACTACCCGCCGCTCCACACGTCTGCACACATATATCGTCGCCCCACAGGCTGCAAATGGGTGCTAAGCTCTCGGTAAAGGCACAGACCCCCCGCTGCACCCACACAGGATGCAGGTACATGCCACATCGCACAAAAAATATATCAGAAACATCCATAATTCCCCAAGTACTACATTTTCTCCGAGTCTCCGCGCATCTGTATCAGGCAGGGCTGGGAGGCTTCCTGCTGTGACGTCGCCGAGCCGTGGTGCGTCGTCTGCTGATCGCCAGTTGTGTTTTGAGAGCTCGGGGAATTTACAGATTTTGAATGCGGATCATTTAAAAACGGGTGACTGGATGCAGAAAGTGACAACATATTGTTGATATACTCGACCATGGCTATATTTTGACTACATTAAATCAGGAATGATGAAATGGTCTGGACGATTACTTTAAAGTTGTTGTAAGTGTTAAATGTTAAATATTGTTTACAAATACGTATTTTCATTTCTATCAATATGTTAAATTGCGCATGATGAAAGATCTAAAATATTATGAAGGGAATGAATGAGAGGGTTCGACGGCGCTGACTTGGAAGGTTCGACGATGCACTAAGTTGGAGGTTTCGACGGTGTTGTCGAAAACTCATTCCGTCGAACCTTCCTGTTACCATTGGATTCTAGGAAACATTCTCTCTATGAGCTTCCGTCACAAATCATTACTTTTGGAGATAATGACATGTTGTTCATAGGGAGGCGAGAGACAAGGGTTTACGTCCGTCTCACTCTTCTTCCTCTTGTGACCTGCATCGCCTCTGTTCTTCCATTGCCGCGGACACTTTTTTAATGCAGATTTGGCTTTAGTTAGGAGGTTAAAGAGTGGGGTTAGGTTAGTTTAATTTTCATATCTCCCATACACTCGGATCTCCTTCTTATTTAAAACATCTTATATCTCCGAAAGTAGTGATTTGCGACGGAAGCTCATAGAGAGAATGTTTCTTAGAATTCAATAAGGTGAACAGAAACCACACTCCCAATTGTGTAGGGAATTTCGGATTTTTTTCTTCTTTTTTTTAATACAAAAATAAAAAAAAAAATTATATACTATATATATATATATATATATATATATATATATATATATATATATATATATATATATATATATATATATATATATATATATATATATATATATTATATATAATAAAATAAATATATGTAAAAATAAAAAATCTAAAAATATACCTACCTAGTCAAAAAATAAAAATCTAGAAATAAAGGAAAAAAATCTAAAATATAACAAAATATATAATTTAAATCGAAATATATATATAAATATTTTTTTTTTAATATTTTTTTAGATTTTTTTTTTTTTTAATATAGTATTCGGTTATCCGGCTAAATCACTATCCGGTACAACCCGAAAAACAAGGCAATAGGTGTCTTGCACTGACGTCACGACCTAGCGTCTTCAAGCCAAATGCCGCCCGTCGGAGCGAGCTGGAGGACCAACAAACTCCACTTGCCGCCCGTGTTAGCCAGCTTATGGTAATTTTCCCCTACCAAAGATATGTTTATCAGCATAAAAGATATACTGTTATCTTCGGAAATGTTTGTTCTATAATATTATCAAATAAAAAACCGTAAAACACACTAAAGAAAGGCCATTATGAGACCCGCAAGAAATATGTATTCACCAACTCCAGCTCCCATTTAATATTTTGCTCGAAAACTTTTTACATGGACAATATCAATAGAAGCGGAATTTCATTAGCTTTCCATTGATATATTTCGTTATCTGATAAATGAATTAGAACCATGCATAAATTAGCGTTAACTAATTAGTTAAGCATCAATAACATCATGAAATCGGGTAATTTTTCCAGATTGATGAGGTTATTTATTTAGTTAACGCTAATTTATGCATGGTTCTAATTCATTTATCAGATAACGAAATATATCAATGGAAAGCTAATGAAATTTCGCTTCTATTGATATTGTCCATGTTAACAGTTTTCGAGCAAAATATTAAATGGGAGCTGGAGTTGGTGAATATTAATACTCGAGTTGGTGCATATTTCTTGCGGGTCTTATAATGGCCTTTCTTTAGTGTGTTTTACGGTTTTTTATTTGATAATTTTATAGAACAAACATTTCCGAAGATAACAGTATATCTTTTATACTGATAAACATATCTTTGGTAGGAGAAAATTACCATAAGCTGGCAAACACGGGCGGCAAGTGGAGTTTGTTGGTCCTCCAGCTCGCATTTCTCGCGCCTGTCGCAGCCACAACAAGGGCTGTGACGTCACGTGCAAGACACCTATATATGCACTAGTATAACTAGGTAAAAAAAAGAGGTATTTTCGGCTATATTTTTATTTCGTTTTTTTCGACTTTTTACCTAATTTTACGGCTATAGTTGCAATATTCAAGGCTCTGTAAGGGGTAAGTAAGGGTCTATGGGTGTATTGCATGATATTACCCATAAACAAGGCAATGTATGCACGATAAATGGGTAAACACGGTATTTTCGGCTTCTAATATAGTTTTTCTGGTATTTTCTACCATTTTACCTATAATTACGGCGTTTCTTGCAATATTCAAGGCAATGTAAGGGGTAAGTAAGGGTGTATTGCTATATTACACTATATAACCTAAAAAATGCAATATATGCACGATAAATGGGTAAAAAACTGGTCGTTTTTACTTCGCTTTCATATTTTCGTATTTTTTCATCTATCTTACCTCTTATCACGGCTGTTCTTGCACTATTCATGACAATGTACGGGTAAGTAAGGGTGTGTGGCTGTATTGCATGATATCACACCTAGACAAGGCAATATAAGTACGATAAATGGGTAAAAATCAGCTATTTCTGGGTACGAATATATATATTTTCCTGTATTTTCGACTATTTACTACTGAGTGTAACTGATGTGACATTCCTTGCTGTTATCTTTGTTATCAGTAATATGTGCTTGTGTGTGTGAGTGAGTGTGTGAAACCAGCTATCATATCTATCGTATTATATTCCCTGATTTGAGATGCTTAACGCCAAATACCATGCTGTACTGTAGAGCTCCCAGGCTTGATGGCTTGTGTGGGGTTGCCAGTCAAGTTTTAAGTGAGTCAGAAAACCACACAGTAAAAAAACACAGGTTGTAACATATATACTCTTCTTTTTAACGAGGCAAAAAATCCTGACCCCTTGCTGCTTAATGACTGATATTTGATGCCAGGAGAAGGAATATTAAGCTTCTTCTAAATTTCAGGTGTATTTTATCATTGTTAACCCTATTATTAGGTAAATATATGCACAATTAAGCATGAGACCTTAAGATAGAATGGAATTTTTGCCTGGTTAAAAAAAATAGACTACTAGTATATGTCTAAGCCTCTGATCGCGCCTGTACCGCCTCAGGATTCGTGTTCAGATTGTATTCATCCATCTTTTGTTGTGAGTCTTAACCCCTTCACGCCCAGATCTTTCCTTTGCTATAAAAAAATGCATGTTGTTAGCCATAAAATTACGAAAAGTAGCTGAATATATCAAATTAGTTCGTCGACAAGGGTAGTAAATAGGTCATAGCTATAAAACATTGCTTATAGTCACTAAAAATTGTCTAATGGTGCCTAGATTACAATGGAAATTACGTTCTGGGTCTCAAGGGGTTAAAGTGTTCGTGTTTTACGCCACATCAGAAAGCTGGGTGGGTGCTCAGTGGGGTTACGTGGGTGGGTTTTTTTTCGACATGGCTTTATTTTGGGTTTGTTTTGAATGTGGGTTTTTTTTATGTAGGGATTTTGTATATGCTCTATAAGTATGGTGACAACTCTCTCTCTCTCTCTTCTCGTGATCTCTCTCTCCTCTCTCTCTCTCTCTCTCTCTCTCTCTCTCTCTCCTCTCTCTCTCTCTCTCTCTCTCTCTCTCTCTCTCTCTCTCTCTCTCTCTCTCTCTCTCTCTCTCTCTCTCTCTCTCTCTCTCTCTCTCTCTCTCTCTCTCTCTCTCTCTCTCTCTCTCTTTCACCGGTATCTTCAAGTTTTCTCCCATGATGTAATATGTGTTCAGTGTTCTCCCATAATTAAATGTCTGCATCTCCCACTGCATGGCACCTTTTGCAACCATTTCACACAATTCTCTCTCTCTCTCTCTCTCTCTCCTCTCTCTCTCTCTCTCTCTCTCTCTCTCTCTCTCTCTCTCTCTCTCTCTCTCTCTCTCTCTCTCTCTCTCTCTCTCTCTCTCTCTCTCTCTCTCTCTCTCTCTCTCTCTCTCTCTCTCTCTCTCTCTCTCTCTCTCTCTCTCTCTCTCTCTCTCTCTCTCTCTCTCTCTCTCTCTCTCTCTCCCCCCCCCCCCCCCCCCCCCCTAAACCAACTCACCTACTGTGCTCATTTGATCTCTTTACAAATTTACCTTCTTTTCTTTTTCTCTTTCTTCCCATCCTGCCTTCCTTCCTTTCACCTCTTCTTCTAAGGTCATTCACAGCATTCATATACTGCTACTGTCTTCTCTTGCAACTGATTACTGTATTTTCATCCCTTACTTCCTACCAGCCAGATGATGTTGTTTTTATCTCACCAACCCACCTCATGTTTTCTCACCATCCTAGCTTACCATCTTCTCACCCACTGTTACTCCTTGTTATTCACTGTATTAGTTAGTTATTCACTGTATTGGTTAGTTATTCACTGTATTCCCATCTTCTCACCCACTGTTACTTCCCTGTTATTCACTGTATTAGTTAGCTATTCACTGTATTGGTTAGTTATTCACTGTATTCCCATCTTCTCACCCACTGTTATTCCCTGTTATTCACTGTATTGGTTAGCTATTCACTGTATTGGTTAGTTATTCACTGTATTCCCAGCCTCTCACCCACTGTTATTCCCTGTTATTCACTGTATTAGTTAGTTATTCACTGTATTGGTTAGTTTATTCACTGTTATTCCCTAGCCGTCACTCACCCACTGTTATTCCCTGTTATTCACTGTATTAGTTAGCTATTCACTGTATTGGTTAGTTATTCACTGTATTCCCAGCCTCTCACCCACTGTTACTCCCTGTTATTCACTGTATTAGCTAGTTATTCACTGTCACTCCCATCCTCTCATCAGCCGTCACTCCCTTCCGCAGGTGGCCAGTGGTCCGGGGGTCTGTGAGGCAGCTCCAGGCCGATGACTGTCCCCGAGCGTGCCCAGAAGGACTCCAACATGGCGGTGGAGGTGAAGGTGCTCACGCTCAATGTCTGGTGAGTCGGTGAGGGGGGAGGTGAATGGTTGGTGATGTTGTTTGGTGGGTGGGTGAGGGGGGAGGAGGTGAAGGGTTGGTGATGTTGTTTGGTGAGGGGGGAGGAGGTGAAGGGTTGGTGATATTGTTAGGTGAGTGGGTGCGGCTTTCTAGTGAGTCTGAAAAGGGGAAAAAAATCTCGTATAACTATTTTTTCTTTTTTGCCATTTTTTCAGTCTACTGTTTTTCTATGTTTGCTTTTAGGGGGCTGGTAATTATGTATTGGGTGTTTTGTAGTCTTTTATTATGATCAGGCCTAAAAGTGTACAATTTATTTTACCAGCCACTGGCGAGTACTTGAAAAAATGACCAGCCAAGAAGATGCTTTAATTGGATAGCCACTAGATACGCGGTGTGAGGATGAGGCAAAAATAGGATGGATAGGATAGGATAGGAGGATGTAAAATACTCGCAACATTCAGGCCTGATTATTATTCCTTTGTCCAGCCTCCCTATAGGATTCCAAAGAAAATGTCAACAAGATTTAATGTTTGGAGAGGGCGGATAAGTTAAAAAAAAAGTCAGCATTTTGGGTTTGAGGAGGAACAGTTTCTCTTGTCCCAATCTATACACCTGTGGGAGAGGCTTCGTAGGTAACCTGCACCACCTCCCCCAGGGGCATCCCGGGCTTCTCGAAGGACCGTGAGGCGCGTGTGGAGGCCATCATCCAGCAGCTGGCGGCGGGCAACGAGGAGTACGACTTTGTGTTCCTGCAGGAGGTGTGGTCCAAGGCCGACTACCACCTCATTGCCTCCAAGGTGTGTGGGTGTGTTGTGTGTTTGTGTGTGGGTGTGTGGGTGTGGGTGTGTGTGTGTGTGTGGGTGTGTGTGTTTGTGTGTGTGTGTTTCTGTCCCATACCAAACAGGAGGGCTAATGACGTGGAGTGGGATGTGGCAGACATAAGAGACTAACAGTAGCTCCCTCCCTCACCACCACCATAAGAACATTTTATTTCGCTCGTTCAGCTTTAGCGAAGGTATGCATTCTCGAAGTGCTCTTGCAACATGTTATCATCATCATTATTATCACTAGGTATTGTTATCATCATCATAACCATCATTATTAAGAATACGTATAAGAAAATAAGGAAGCAACAAGAGGCCGTGAGACCTACACGAGGTAGTTCCTGTAACACCACTAACGCCTCTCCCTCCGCAGGTCAACAAGGTCCTCCCCTACTCCCACAACTTCTACAGCGGGTGTGTGGGGTCCGGCCTGTGTGTGCTTTCCCGCTCCCCCATCACCGAGGTCCACTACCACCGCTTTGCCCTCAACGGCTACCCCCACAAGCTGCTGCACGGGGACTGGTGGGGGGGCAAGGGCGTGGCGCTCTGCCGCACGTCACGTCATGGGGTGCCTATCCTCCTGGCCAACACACACGTGGGTTTATTTACCTGTTCACTGTTTGTTGTCTGAATGTGGGGGTTTTTTCACTCTTTTTCTGAGCCTTTGTTTCTTTTTTCCTCTTTTTCTGAGCCTTTGGTTCATTTTTTCCCTCTTTTTCTGAGCCTTGGTTCATTTTTTCCTCTTTTTCTGAGCCTTGGTTCATTTTTTCCCTCTTTCTGAGCCTTGGTTCATTTTTTCCCTCTTTTTCTGAGCCTTGGTTCATTTTTTCCCTCTTTTTCTGAGCCTTGGTTCATTTTTTCCCTCTTTTTCTCTGAGCCTTGGTTCATTTTTTCCATCTTTTTCTGAGCCTTGGTTCATTTTTTCCCTCTTTTTCTCAGCCTTGGTTCATTTTTTCCCTCTTTTTCTTAGCCTTTGTATTTTTTTCCATCTTTCTCTCTGCCTTTGTTTCTTTTCCTCCCTTTTCTCTGTCCTTGGTTTTAAGTTTTTTTTTTCTTTCTCCACCTTTGTTTTTTTTCTTTTCCCTCTTTCTCTCAGTCTTTGTTCTTTTTTATTTTTTTCCCTTTTTCTCTGCCTTTATTTCTTTTTTTCCCTCTTTCTCTCAGCTGTTGTTTCTTTTTTCCCTCTTTTTCTCAGCCTTTATTTCAGTTTTTCCCTCTTTCTCTCAGCCTTGTTTCTTTTCTCCCTCTTTCTCTCAGCCTTGTTTCTTTTTCTCCTCTCTCTCAGCCTTGTTTCTTTTCTCCCTCTTTCTCAGCCTTGTTTTTTTCTCCTCTCTCAGCCTTTGTTTCTTTTCTCCCTCTTTCTCTCAGCCTTTGTTTCTTTTCTCCTCTCTCTCAGCCTTTGTTTCTTTTCTCCCTCTTTATCTCGTCCTTTGTTTCTTTTTTTCCCTCTCTCTCAGCCTTTGTTTCTTTTCTCCCTCTTTCTCGCCTTTGTTTCTTTCTTTCCTCTTTCTCTCAGCCTTTGTTTCTTTTCTCCTCTTTTTTTGGCCTTTGTTTCTTTCTCCCTCTTTCTCTCAGCCTTTGTTTCTTTTTTTCCCTCTTTCTCTCAGCCTTTGTTTCTTTTCTCCCTCTTTCTCTCAGCCTTTGTTTCTTTTCTCCCTCTTTCTCTCACCCTTTGTTTCTTTTTTTCCCTCTTTCTCAGCCTTTGTTTCTTTTCTCCCTCTTTCTCTTGGCCTTTGTTTCTTTTCTCCCTCTTTCTCTCAGCCTTTGTCTAGGGTGGTGTTTGTATATTTTTAGCTGTTTTCTCTTTCTCTTGTTTGTTGGTCGTTGTTTTTGTTTGTTGGTAGTGTTTTTTATTGTCTGTTTGTCGTGTTTTTGTATTAGCTTACTCACTCTTTGTTCTTTGTCCTGTAGTCTGTGTTTATGTTGTTGCCAGTCGGTTGTGTGTTTTTTTGTTCTTTTGTGTGTGTGTGTGTGTGTGTGTGTGTGTTTGCGCATAGGCGTTTTCTAGTATCTTTGTCTGATTTTTTTTTTTCTCTCTCTCTCTCTCTCTCTCTCTCTCTCTCTCTCTTCTCTCTCTCTTCTCTCTCTCTCTCTCTCTCTCTCTCTCTCTCTCTCTCTCTCTCTCTCTCTCTCTCTCTCTCTCTCTCTCTCTCTCTCTCTCTCTCTCTCACACACACACCTTGACCTCAATCATCTCTTTGTTTCCTTAATCTTCAAGTCCTCTCTCTCTCTCTCTCTCTCTCCTCTCTCTCTCTCTCTCTCTCTCTTCTCTCTCTCTCTCTCTCTCTCTCTCTCTCTCTCTCTCTCTCTCTCTCTCTCTCTCTCTCTCTCTCTCTCTCTCTCTCTCTCTCTCTCTCTCTCTCTTTCCCTCCGTCTCTCAGCTGGGTTCAGGGAGATGTGTGTATTCCTGTCTTGTGTGTTGTATTTACAGTTTGCTCGGCCTGTCTGTCTAGTCTGTCACTGTCCTTGTATCTACATTACCCACTAAAGGTCTCGCCAGCGGGGTGCAATCAGTTCGTACACAAGTTGTTTCGTACACCTGTAGTTTCATAGTCTATATGAAACCATAGTCGTTTCGTACACTCAGCTCAGAGTTGAACTTGACTAGAGTGACGAAACGACACCAGGTATGTACGAAAAAAACTCAATCAGTGTATGAAACAACTAACAAAACTTGGGTATGAAACAACTTGTGTACGAAACTCCCTGTAACCCTCACCAGCACCTGTTAAGAATGTGTCAAGATGTTGTCCTGTCTAAACTGTACATAGAATTAATTTATTCCGCTCGTTTATGATATTTGTCAGTGTGGTTTTTGTGGCATTTTTAACCTCTTCGAAACCCAGATCTTTCCTCTGCTACAAAAAATCGTCTTGTTAGCCATAAAATTACGAAAAGTCACTGAATATACCAAATGAGTTAGTGGACAAGGATACTAAACAGGTCATATCTATAAAACATTGCTTCTATTCACTAAAAATCATCTAATGGTAGCCAAATATTACAATGAAAATTACGTTCTGGGTCTGAAGGGGTTAATCGTCCTTTGCATTGTGGGATGTACATTTATATATTCATGTATAGATATATTTAAAGAGGATTTCTATTGACCGTTCTTTTCCATTGCAGTTGATAATGCTGAGCGGTCACTTTGACTATGACAGCCTTGTGCCCCCCCCCTCAGTGCCTTTCCTGCCCCCCCCCCCCCCCTCCCGACCTCCTCCTGTAACGATTAATTTGTAGTGTTGCCATAGATGAACATTTCTTCGAATGCCATTCACCATCTGAGTCTCTATCATGCTTTACTCATATCTTCTTTGCTCTCTTCCTCTCTTCATCTAGTCTCTCTCTATCCTCTCTCTCTATCTCATCTCCCGATCTCTCTCTCTCTCTCTCTCTCTCTCTCTCTCTCTCTCTCCCTCTTCTCTCCCAAGTTATTCCTCATGTCTCTCTCTCTCTCTCTCTCTCTCTCTCTCTCTCTCTCTCTCTCTCTCTCTCTCTCTCTCTCTCTCTCTCTCCCCCCCAAAGATTATTCCTCATGATTCTCTCTCTCTCTTCCCCCCAAGTTTATTCTCATGTTCTCTCTCTCTTCCCCCCCCAAAGATTATTCCTCATGATTCTCTCTCTCTCTCTCTCTCTCTCTCTCTCCTCTCTCTCTCTCTCCTCTCCCCTCTCCTCTCTCTTCTCTCTCTCCTCTCTCTCTCTCTCTCTCTCTCTCTCTCTCTCTCTCTCTCTCTCACTCCCCCCCCCCAAAGATTATTCCTCAGATTTTTTCCAGTCTGCCCCTTCAACCTACTAAGTGTGGGAAACAAGGATCTTGACAGCGATGACAATGTCGGTGTCATCCACTGCTTCCTGTAATCATGACTGGCATATCTATGGCTCTTGTATTTTGCTCTGATCATTTTAATATTATACCAAAAACGTGGGCTAATCATAGAGGCATCGCATCTGTAATCTTTCATATGAAGAAAAGAAGACATGCAATATCAGTACAGGTTGTCATGTCAAGAGCTGTTTCTAGTCCATCGAGGGCCCCTCCACAAAATAGGCCCTTGGGGTAGGCCTATAAATATATATAAGGCCACAAAATAGGCCCCATCAACCCATCTAAATGTCCTAAAAATGCCTTAAGTTCTTTATGGGCGCCAGGACTCTCTGTGCCGGGACCCCCCTGAGCCCCTCCCTGCCTGGAAATTTCCACATTTTCAAACTACAAAAAATACACGCGAATGTAACCCGGCGTGGGTCCCCTGTGGACGTGGGTCACCGTGGATATGGGGAGCAGTGGGTACGGCCCGAGTCATGTCCGTGGGTTGATGAATACCTACCAGCCACCTGTTTCCATAATATTGTATACCATCAGCAGTGTGAAGGACAACTTTTTATTATCACAGATCATAAAGTTTCCTCTGCGAACCACCTTACATAGCTGCCTTCCTGTTATTTGATTTTTTTTTTACTCATTCTCTCTCTCTCTCTCTCTCTCCTTCTATAGACACACAAAGGTTATATCATGTCACATTGCCTATTCCCAAATCTATTTCCACATCCAGCAGTTCATAAATCCCCCCTCACTCACCACATAAAGGGTCTTGGCATTATTCCCTCCCTCTCTCTGCCACTCCCTCCCCAGTGTACAAAGCCCATCTCCTACACACAGCTGTCTCACTTTATCTCACCCTACCTCCATCCACCCCTCTCTTCTCTCTGTTTCTCCCCCACAGTTCATAAGCTCCCCGCACCACAGACAGGGTGTGTGTGTCTGCCTGTGTGGCTCAGTCCCCGGGAAGGAGGAGGAGAAGATTCCCATAGTGAATAAAGTAGCTATCTTATCTACTACTACTACCTTCCTACCTCTCTCTCTTGTTTGTCCCCTGGATGCAGACTAGAATGGTGCTTCATGCCTCTGTCTTGGTGTATGCGCTCTCTTGTTTTGATTATGTGGGCTGTGTTGGTGTGTGTGTGTGTTGGTGTTGGTGTGGATATGTGCAATCTCCAGGCATCAGTCTTTGTTGATTTTGCTTCTTTTGTAGCTTTGGGCTTTGAGTTGTCTTTTGGTAATCAATTTGACTCCTTAAGTTCCAGTTTACGGCTTTTTATCGAGTCTTTTTATTTATCTTTTTATATCTGTAAAGCTGCCTTGCCCCCATTTCTCTACTCAGCGCCAATGGGTTGAGGTGGTCAGGTCAGTGGGGGGTCATACGTGTGCCGGGTCATGAAGGGAGCTCAGTGCCCGGGGTGTGACAGACGGAACACACCAAACTTTGCCTTGGTGGACTGTATGACTCATTCATAGTACTACATACCTATAGAACAGTGAACACTTGTGCCATTCCCATCACACACACACACACACACACACACACACACACACCACACACACACACACACACACCACAAAGTCATGGTCGCTATATGTACTTCCAGTGTTTTTGCTATTCAGATTTATTTCCTTTGTTATGGAAAAAACTCAAATTACAATCATTATTTGAATTGCTCTGTTGACAAATTCCTTCCGGCAACGAACTTGTCAATTTCAAGTCATGTAATGGAAAAAACTCAAATTACAATCATTATTTGAATTGCTCTGTTGACAAATTCCTTCCGGCAACGAACTTGTCAATTTCAAGTCATGTATTCAGGAACTGGATGAAAAAATGTGAAAACCGAAGATATCCAATTATGGTCATTTAGTTGCCTTTGAAGTGAATGGAGCACAGGTGACAACACTACTGTGCGGCATTACTGTGCGTCACCTACTGTACTGTGCGTCACCCCAACACTCAGGCCACACGAGGCAATATTGACGCAGCTTATTTTGTTGGATCCATGAACTCAGTAGCAGGTAGTTAGTGCGAAGTGTCAATAGGGAGCTTTAAAAGGAGGCTAGATAATTTCATGGATGGGGATGAAAGGTGGATGTAGGTAGTATTAAGTAACAGGAACTACCACGTGTAGGTCTCGCGGCCTCTTGTAGCTTCCTTATTTTCTTATGTTATGTTGGTAACTGTCCGAGTGACCCAACCATGATCTCTGTCCTTGTTGCCATGGAGGAGGCTGTGAGGCGTGAGGGGGCGTTTTATTGCATTGACTTTCTCGCCTCTGCTCCTCGCGTCAGTTAATATTCCTGGCATACTGTTGTTATATTTTATTTGCTGACGGCCTGTGATCCCTTCCTTCCTTCCTTCCTTCCTTCAGTGTACAACTCTTCACACACACTTATATTGCTCTGTATTAAGTGCTGTCTCCCTCCCTTTTTAGATCACTTGTAGGCTACACAATAGTAGGACACATGGCTGTTATTTTGTGTCATAACCATTGCTTATCGTAAAATACTGTTTGTACAAGGTATGATTCATTTAAGATATAGAATTTATGCCTCACATTTTAGTTACAATACAGTTTACACTTGAATTATCGTGTGAATATAAAGATAATAACCTTATGTATGAGCAGAGAGAGGAGCCACGTGAGGGAGACAGCAGGCTAGACAGACAGACAGGCAGACAGACAGACAGACAGCCTTTGCTTGGCATTTGCTGTAGTGTATCTGAGGCTTGGCCGGGTGTGGGTGGCAGTGTTGGTGTTGTTGGTGCATGATGCCTTTGTGATGGACGGTGTGTTAGTGTCATTCTGAGGAGCCTTTCCTTCCTTGTTAGATTAGCACTCAATCTAGCGTTTGCAATAGTCATTATAAGGAATTAAGATTTTTCTTGAATTTATCTGAACTTTTATTTGTCATCGGTGGTAGTGCAGGTCCTTCCTCTGTATCGTCAATAACACTGTAGTCGCCACTGCACTAATGTCGCCAGGCGCCATATATTCACATTTTTAGCATTACTACTACAGACTTGTATGTGCCACTAAAGAGGCATGCACAGTAGTTTATATTATGTACCTGTCTTCAGTGGCACATACAAGTCTGTAGTGATGCTAAAATTCATAATGTTTGCCTGTGGAATCCGCCTGGCGACATTAGTGCAGTGGCGACTATAGTGTTATTGATGGTAGCTATTTATCATTCAAATTCACTTAGAATTACTAACTAAGCCTTTCAAAATCTACAAAAGGACATCAAGCCTTTTGAATATGCATAATGTATTTAGACTGATTGGAATATTTTAAAGATGCAATTATAAGCCTGTCCACCTACTATACTAATCTGTCCCTTCCCTCCCTCCTTTCCTTCCTTTCCTTCCCTCCGTCCCTCCCTTCCTTCCCTCCGTCCCTTCCATCCCTCCTTTCCTTCCTTCCCTCCCTCCCTTCCTTCCTTCCCTCCGTCCCTTCCTTCCCTCCGTCCCTTCCTTCCCTCCGTCCCTTCCATCCCTTCCTTCCTTCCTTTCCCTCCCTCCTTTCCTTCCCTTCCCTTCCCTTCCCTTCCCTTCCCTCATCCACCACAACAGTTCCACGCAGAGTACAACCCTCAGCAAGACGAGTATGTGCACCACAGACTCACGCAGGCGTTCGAGGCGTCAGAGCTGATACGGTTTGCCAAGAAGTCGGAGGAGGTGCTGGTGTGTGGGGGGGACTTCAACTGCACCCCCACTGACTTTGCCTACAGGATGGTGAAGTTCTATGCTGGGCTGGTGGATACTTACACGGACAGTCCTTGTAAGGTGGGTCTTCCTGGCTGCAGTAGATGGGTGTTGGGAGAAGGAAAGGCTTGTCTGTGGGGGTGGAAGGGGGAAGATGAAAAGATGATGGCTTGTGTGTGGGGTGGAAGAACTTGTGTGTGGGGGTGAAAGGGCTTGTGTGTGGGGGTGAAAGGGCTTGTGTGTGGGGGTGAAAGGGCTTGTGTGTGGGGGTGGAAAGGCTTGTGTGTGGGGGTGGAAAGGCTTGTGTGTGTGGGTGAAAGGGCTTGTGTGTGGGGGTGAAAGGGCTTGTGTGTGGGGGTGGAAGGGCTTGTGTGTGGGGGTGGAAGGGCTTGTGTGTGGGGGTGGAAGGGCTTGTGTGTGGGGGTGGAAGGGCTTGTGTGTGGGGGTGAAGGGGCTTGTGTATGGGGGTGTACACTGTGTGGGTCTTGGGGAAAGGAAAGGCAAGGAAAGGCTTGTGTGTGGAAGACGAAAAGAAAGATGGTTTTTCCTTATTTCTCTCCTTGACAAGTGAAAGTAAGCTGTAAGAGAAAGTACAGTTTATCAGTCATGTTCAGAATTATGTCAACAGAAAAGTTACGGGTGAATAAATGTAGAAAGGAGGTGTACTATAGGTCCTGTACACTTCATTACATTGTTATTCACTGATGAGGTTAAGGGACGTGATGAGGACCCGGTTATGGTCATTTTATTATTGTCAAGGTAAGGAGTAAAATATGTTACCTTGCGTGTGTATTGTAGCCATTCCAGTGTTCTCTAGTTAAGTAAGACCTTGTGTACTAATCTCCAGTGAAGCACCACATCCTTTTTGGCCCACTCCTTTTTTATTCTGTGAGGTCACATTAATGAAATATTTGCATAATTTCAGCAGTTTCAAAGTGTGAGGTGAGAATTTTTTTGAAAGGTAACAGGATATGGTTACCTCTCCTTTCCCCCCCAATAGTGGTCCAATAGTTATACAGTAAAACTTCTCATATTCGGACTAATTGGGCCAAGGAGTGCTCCGAGTAATGCAAGGATCCGAATAATGGGGGGGGATATGTAAAAAAAAAAAAAAAAAAAATTAAATAAAAAAAAATTAGGTGAATAGTATAGCTAGGAAATTTCGACCCCTAAAAAATAATAATAATTAGGTGAATATAGGTTAGCTAGGAAATTTCGACCCCTAAAAAAAAATATAAAAAAATTGGTGAATATAGGTATAGCTAGGAAATTTCGACCCCCCCCCCCAAAAACAAAAAAAAAAGGTGCATATAGGTATAGCTAGGAAATTTCGACCCCTAAAAAAAAGGGGGGGGGGGGGTCCGAATAAAGTCAAAGTCCGAATAATGAGGATCCGAATAAGAGGTTTTACTGTAATAATAGTTTCCACCCAATAGTGGGTTTAGTAATAAGGCCGCTTGGCTCACAACTGAGAGACCTGTGAGCTCCAAGAGGACATGGGTTCACATCCCCGGCCAAGGTGGAAGCAATTTGGATTTGGGTTAGTCTCCTTTCACGCTACTGCTCCTGTTCACCCAGCAGAGATTACATTTTTATATGTCATAACTATTTTGTAGGTTTAGAATGTTGAAGTTGTGTTTGGTATTCTGTGCGATATATATAATTTTATTCCACGAGTTTATTTAAAACTAAGGTTACTCATTTTCTTGTCCATTAACCATTGTTCTCCCACAGACTCCGGGCTCATGTGGGGAGACCAACCTGACGCCGGCCAACAGCTACACCAACGTCAAGACTCTCATCTCCAACCCGGCCGGGAACAGGATCGACTACATCTTCCACCAGGCCTCCACCACCCACAAGGTACAGTACTTCCACCAGGCCTCCACCACACACAAGGTACAGTACTTCCACCAGGCCTCCACCACACACAAGGTACAGTACTTCCACCAGGCCTCCACCACACACAAGGTACAGTACAGCACACACACACGTCTTGGTATTACTGGCTGTTTTTAAAACCAGGGTGCTGGGCTGGGCTGCTACAGGTCATCCAGGGCATAAGTGAAAAAAATGTCAGGGATCATGCCATTTTTGTTAAATAATTCATGAAAGCTGCCATACTTGTAACCATGAAAGGAATATAGTTGAGTAAGAACCATCATTATTGTTAAGGATTATTATTGCAACATTGCCAATGACAGAGTTGTTAGAAGCAAACAGTTGTGAGACAGAACCAAATGAGAAACATGCCCTGGTGCCGAGGAGCTCCACCGCTGTGTTGCTGTGTGTGTAGCGTCCGCTGTGTTGCTGTGTATGTAGCGTGCGCTGTGTTGCAGGTGAAGACCAAGCTGTGCGACCAGCCGTGGCCGCCGCGAGTGCCGCAGCGGGACTTCAGCTTCTCGGACCACGAGGCTGTGCGCGCCATCCTCACCATCACGCCAGTCAAAGGTGAGGGGATTGATTGATTTAATGCCAAAAAAGGTGAATGTGCCAGACATCAGAGGTCATATGGCACTATGGCAAAGCATAAAAAGGGGAGGGGTTATAGAAAAATAGCAAAACGGTGAGGG
The DNA here is from genome assembly GCA_016584305.1 of Chionoecetes opilio. Taxonomy (NCBI): domain Eukaryota; kingdom Metazoa; phylum Arthropoda; class Malacostraca; order Decapoda; family Majidae; genus Chionoecetes; species Chionoecetes opilio. The sequence continues at coordinate 122,703 of JACEEZ010007575.1, forward strand.
ATCAAAGGCGGGTGGGAGCCAGTTAGTGGGGATACAGGAAATATTTTTGTTTAGCTGCATCTAATCAACTAGTATTAGCCAGTGGGGGGTTAGAATTATTATGCAAAGCAGAAAATTGTGTGCGCAAGGTATTACTATCAAACCATCATTTTCAACACCCTCATGTTTATTGGGTTTACATGTTTACATTTATTGGGTTTACATGTTTACTCGATTTACCTTAGAATCCAATGAGAAACTTTCTCAAAGAGTTCCCATCACAAATTTGGCAAGAATGTAAAGTTTGCTCAACAAAAGAACACAGTGATGACAAACATGAATTTAATTTAGACAGAATTTAATAGGTTGGTTGGTTGGTTGCTCTCTCTCTCTCTCAGGGTGTCTCCCCACAGTATGTTGACAAACCCCACAGTCACTCACCCCACAAGGTTCAAACCCCATAGATTCCTGCAAGGTCTATTGGTTGGATGACTGGTCTGTACTCTGGGACTGATGAGAGTGCTGTGAAGTGTGGCGGAGGTTTATCCAACTTTTTTCCTGTGAATACAGGAGTGAGGCAGGTGTGTCCTTGCCCCATCACTTTTCAACACTTGGACTGGGTATTGGGCAAAGTTGTGGAGCATCCCTCGGCAACACCAAGATCACTGATCTTGTTTTTGCCATTGATGCAGTAATCTTTGCTGATTCGTTGGAGGTCCTGGTGATGGCTCTCGAGGCGCTGCACGAAGAGGCAAAGCCTTTGGGACTTGAGGTCTCCTGGCCCAAGATCAAGATCCAGGTGTTTGGAGGCTTACTAGATGAAACAGTACAGTCTGTTCATGTGTGCAGCGAGGACGTATATACTCACAAAGTGAGGGCACATTGGTATGTGTGTCCGGCGTGCACTTATAATGGTCCATCAGCAGTGTCCCCCTCATAGTCATTGATAGGTTCACCATTCAGGTTACTGCCTGGTGTTTACTGCTGATTTGGTCTTCACTACACACTGAAACTTGGGCCCATACCAAGAGTCATGACGAAGGTTGAGCGAATGACGAACGACCGAGGAAGGGTACCATAAAATGGATATTTTTCGGAACGAAGAGTAATCAACGGTGGAAGGTGACGGTGAAGACACGGGTGCCCCGGTGTCCTCGCGCCCACCTTCCTCGCAGCTCTTCGTTCCAAAAAATATCCATTTTATGGTAGCCTTCTCGGTCGTTCGTCGCTCGACCTTCATCATGGCTTGGTCAAGACAGTACTTGGGGCCTTGTACTTATCGCTCATTTTGCTCCCTCCTTTTCAATGACTTGTGGAGTCGTTGCAGCATCGATTCCAACAAGGTTGCGTGCCAACTGTGGCCTGGCTCGAAGCAGCTCCCACTCCCTGTGTTGATGTGGTCATCAATTGGGCTGGATTTCCTCCCTCTTCCTGTTCCCAGGAGTTGACAAGGTTAGCCCAGACGTGTTCCATGGGGTTGCAGTCACACCTTTGCTGGGCCAGCCCAGGCAGGAGCTGCGGTGGTCCTGACCTGCAAACCATTCCTGGACACGTCTGGCGGTGGCCACCGGTCGTGCCAAAAATGATGGGGGAAGGGGAACTTTATTTCCCATAATGAGGGGAGGAAGGAGTGTTCCAGAATCTGCAGGTATTTTTCTGCCTTGAATTTCCCCTCAATCTGGAATTCATCTCCTACCCCATGGATTGACATCCAGCCCGTTAGGTTGCAAGTCAAGTGGCCACTGCGTCCTTCCTCGTATATGTTCTCCTGGTCGTATCTAGAAATGAGGGAAAGAAAGGTGATTACTTGATTTATATGGCGCCTGTGACCTTGATGACTACGATTGTATGGAGGCATTGCAATGTAGTTAAGAGGGTGTGCAGGGGCTGCAGTGTGACGGGCCACTGATCATGTGTGGGGCCTGCCTGCGCCCCTGCTCCGCCACCACCTCCTAATCTGACTATGGCCGTCATGTCAATATAATATTATAAATGCTCTAGTCTAGCATGAAGCTTTAACAAGTTTACGTAGTTTAGCAAAATCAACCCTAAGTATTATTTCACTGGATGCCTCATATGTTCATGATAAATCCCAGAACAAAGGTTATTCCTTTTACCCATATTCATATTCATTTACCATAACCCGCTACCTGCCTGCCTGCCTCCTAACCCCCGGCTGCCCTTCACAGACGAGGACACGGCCGAGAGCATCACAGAGCTGCAGGCCCAGACGGACGCCCTGCTGGAGGGCGCGGCGGTGTGCGAGCAGGGCCTCAAGAAGGTGGCCTGCAACCGCCGCCTCTACCTCACCCTGGCCGGGCTGGTGATGGCCCTGGAGCTGGCCTACCTGGCCCTGCTCTCCCTGGACCTGTCCCTTGGGGCTCTGATGGGCCTGGCCATGCTGTCCATGGTGGGCATGCTGGTCCTGGCCTACCTCCTCCACATGGGCACCGTGTTCAGCCACCTGGAGTACAGCGGCGTGCAAGCGGCCCGGCTGGCCATCCGGTGCCACCTGGACAAGCTGACGGAGAGGAATGCCGAGGTGGAGCAGGAGAGGAAGCGCTCCTCCTCCTTCATCAAGTAGCCGCCCGTTAGGGCTTGGCCAGCGGTCTGAGTGGCATCCGTGGCCGAGAGTAACCTGTTGGGGCAGCCTGATTACTAAAGGAAACCGTGAATATTATGAAGGCAGCGCTCAAGATTTATCAAGCTTGAATTATTCCTGGGCAACACAGAGCTGAAAGTGAGTGTCTGGAAAAATTGAGTGCTTGGAGTGACTTGGGGAAATGGTGAGCTGAGGCCAAAATGATTTGACCTACAGACAACGAGCCCAGGAAGTGACTGGACACAAGGAGTCTGTGAATCAGGGGCATCGGAAGAGAGACTTATAACATAAGGCCAAAACACACACATCTTCAGGGAAAGGAAAGCCAAAAAGACAGTGGACCAGTTAGCAGAGAAACATACACTGACTGGGTGACCTGAGGGAACAGAAATCAGAGTTGCAGAATATAATAATCACAACACCAGCAGCACCGATAGTGTGGTGCTGCTGGCATGACGCAGCATCAGCACGCTCAAGAGTAGTGCTGCGGCGGCTTAGAGACTCCCCGCAGCGTGTAACCGACGACAATACTTCACTGGTGATAATATTGCTGCTGATATACCTGCTCTAAACCTCTCCTGTTAACCCCTTCACTTCCCCCGTCTTTGCTGCATTGTCTTATATTAATTCTCTGTCTATTGCTACTTTTCTTATTTTGTACCCATAATTTTCAAGCTTCTCACTAGTGTCTTCTTTGTTGTATTCTGTTAGGTTTCTGTCAGTGTCTATCGTTTCCTTCGAGTGTGATTCTGTGTACTTCCCTTGCTTCATCCCTGTTCCTCCCTAGGGTGAAATGTAACACTAGAGCCATTTTATACCTCCGCTTGAAGCAACGTGTGTCCCAACTTCCCTTGTGGACTGTGATCTATAACTCTAGTTCAACATATTGTACATACTTGCCTCTATTTTTGTAGCATTCTAGCCTTTAAGATTCAGCTCTGGCAATTACTGTGCCACACGAATTTTTACCAAAAGAATTTTATCACTTTTAAAGAGATTAAGACTTTGAATTCCATTGTCATCTCCAGTGTGATGGTTGTACTGGTGTTGTCTTATTGCATCTACATTCTACAGTGTACACATTGTCAACATTCTATGCAGCAAATAGTCATTCACATGCACCGACACATCCTAACACAGCCCTTTGCTTACCCTAATTGTGCAGTCTTTCTTAATCATCCTAATCCTAATACAGCCCAACACATCCTAATACAGCCCAACACATCCTAATACAGCCCAACACATCCTAATACAGCCCAACACATCCTAATACAGCCCAACACATCCTAATACAGCCCAACACATCCTAATACAGCCCAACACATCCTAATACAGCCCAACACATCCTAATACAGCCCAACACATCCTAACACAGCCCGTTGCTTACCCTAATTATGCAGTCTTTCTTATCACATCACCTAAACACTCATCTTAATACAGTGGTTGTTTGAATTCAGAGGTTACAGCAGGTTGAGGGAATTATAAGTGTAAGTCATAATTGTCCTGTCTATACATTCATAAAGTAAGTTAATGGCTGATCCAAATAAGATTAAATGTGCATCTTCCAAGGTTAACTCGCTGACCAAGGCTGAGAATACCTAAGTCAGGAGGAAAAAGGGCAAACAACTGTAATCAACCCCTTCACGCACAGATCTTTCCTTGGCTATAAAAAATTGTCTGTTGTCGAGCCGTAAAATTAAGAAAAGTCACTGAATATACCAAATTACTTAGTGGACAAAGATACTAACTAAACAGGTCATATCTATAACATATTGCTTATTATTCACTAAAAACTGTCTAATGGTAGCTTAATTACAATGGAAATTACGTTCTGGGCCTCAAGGGGTTAAACACGAGAGGGAACACTTGCTAGTCACGGCATAAGGTGATGGTTCACAATGAGGCTTTACTCTAGTACTCTACTGAAAACATGGATCTGACTATAGTCGCCGCACGTTAAAAGTTGACGAAAATGGGGTCCCTTCACTTCCCTCTTTCCGAATGCGCGGGATTGGCCAAGGTGGTTGGGTGAGAATGCCTTACTCCAAGTTCCGCCCTGAACCCCCAACACCTCGAGTCGATCGATCCGTGCATTTGGAAGGGAGGAGTGACGGGCCCCAATTTCGCCATCTTAACGTACGGCGACTATACACATTATTCTAGCCGCTAACACCGCCACCAACACTCCCACCGACCACACCGCCCCTCTGCGCTACCAATGTTAAACTACCCATATTTTTTACACTAAATTAATGTTGTATGTGTATGTATGTATGTAAGTGTGTGTGTGTTTGTGTGTGCATGTATGTAAGTGTGTGTGTGTGTATGTATATGTGTGTGTGTGTGTGTGCATGGTACGGTGTTGCTCAAACTGTCATAATGTGATAAACCACCAAAAAATTATGTATGAAAAAAAAAATTTAATACTTTTTCCACATTATATACGTACTCGACTTTCCTGCTGAGTTTAGATAGAGGTTTCTTTTTTCAACTATTTATCACCTGTTTTGATAATACTAAATGCATAGACTACACTGTTATTGTTATCGTTTGACTTTCTGATGACTGAAATGTAATGTATTGTAAAGAGTGAGTGTGCCGGGCAAGTGATTTTCTAGTAGCTCTGTGATGTGTGTGTTTGCTGTTAGTTACTCATTGTCAATAAAAAATACTTATAAAAAACTTGCAATGTCTTTCCTTCCATAGAATACCCATATAAAGAGAGAGGAGGAGGGGGAGAGCCTTGTGTGTCTAATATGCTATAGGAGCAGCCGTGTGTGTGTGTGTCTGTCTGTCTGTTTTGGGTAGCCGAAACTAAATTAAATTTTGATGAGAGTAGGCTAAAAAAAATCACAAATAAATCGTAGGTGGTAAGCGGCTTGGTCCCATGTCGATTGAATAATTTTGAAGGGGGGTTTTGGGCTAAAAACACTTAGGAGTATTAGATTACAGGAAAAACTGCGATAACGTCTTGCCGCATTCCACAAACTTAGTAGACTCGTGGACTTACGTTTGTGTGTGTACGTGAGTGTGTGTGTTGGAATCACACGGAACGTGGTCTACCCCGAGGCACTTTGACCAGTGATCAACGACAGCAACAACATGATTGGAGTTTGCATTCACATGTTGTCTAATATACGTATACTACTACAAACATCAATACATGGGTCCGAAGGGCCCACAAGCACTTGTCTAATATACTATAGGAGCAGCCGTGTGTGTGTGTGTGTGTGTGTGTCTGTTTTGGGTAGCCGAAACTGTAATTCAATTTTGATGGAGTATGGGCTACAAAAACCAAAAAATCGTGTGTACGCTTTCCACATTGTGAAAATATTGAAGGGTTTGTGGCTACATTGTAGGAGTTTGTAATCACAGGAAAACTCAGGAGCTCGAATCACAACGTAGACAAAAGACGTTGTGTATGGGTGTTGAATCACACGGAACGTGGTCTACCCCGAGGCACTTTTGACCAGTGACCAACGACAGCAACAACACGATTGGAGTTTGCCATCACATGTTGTCTAATATACATATACTACTACTACAAACATCAATACATGGGTCTGAAGGGCCCACATGCACTTGTCTAATATACTATAGGAGTAGCCGTGTGTCTGTGTGTGTGTGTGTGTCTGTTTTGGGTAGCCGAAACTGTAAATTCAATTTTGATGAGAGTAGGCTCAAAAAATCGCAAATAAATCGTAGGTGGTAAGCGGCTTGGTCCCATGTCGATTGAATTATTTTGAAGGGTTTTTTTTTTGGCTAAAAACACTAGGAGTATTAGATTACAAGAAAAACTCTGCGGCAACGTCTTGCCGCATTCCACAAACTCAGTAGACTCATGAACGTTTGTGTGAGTGTGTGAGTGTGTGTGTGTGTGTGGAATCACACTGAACACAAAGGATTGTAATCACACGGAACGTGGTCTACCCCGAGGCACTTTGACCAGTGACCAACGACAGCTACAACACGATTGGAGTTTGCAATCACATGTTGTCTAATATATACTAATATATACCTACTACTACAAACATCAATACATGGGTCCTTAGGGCCCACAAACACTTGTTATAGTAGTAAGACAGTTGTGGTTGTACACTTGACCTTCATCACCACAGTGATCCCCCACAAGTTTCTTTGTATTACTTGGACTGAATTTAATCACTAGCTCCATCTTGAGTTTGAGCTAAAAACGCGGCCGTATGTCTGAAAATCGCACCTGTGGCAAACACTTAAAATATTCTACCTCTGTCCACACATCTGACACCCGTCTTTTACATACGTGCATTAACTCACCCATATCACGAAGTAGCTCCTAGCACTTTTATTTTACCTAATAGTTGATACAAATGGTTTATAATCAGGCCATCTCAGTGTTTCACTCACCATACAGCTGAATACTTTTCTTATATTATATAGTATACACTGCGCCGTGGTACCCGAGGACCCTTCCTGCCATGCCCTAAATGCGCCACTAAGAGGCCTGTCTCTATCCCCCCCCCTCCCCCCACCCCCCCAACAGTAGGTATCTATCAATGGAGGCACAGCTGTGTAGGGGGGGGGGGGGGGCATTACGCAAGCGGAGCTCAGTGGCATTCTGATGCCACATAGACGGGTATTAGTGCATATCGTCAGTCACAGGGCCAAGCAGATTAGGGCAGCCATGGCCAGTGGGGGTGCACCTGGGGGCTCGGATTCTCATAATCTGACGTTATATAAGGTAGAAAGATAACGAGGCAACAGCCATTACCTTGCAGGGATGACTAAACAACCTCAAATCACATGTAAGCTCTCACTCACTCCCTCCTTCCCTCTCACAGTAGCGCCGCCAGGAAATTTTGACTAGGGTGGCCAGGGTTGGACACAATCTAGTGTGGGGTCGCCATGGCATAGTCATTAAAAGGAATGGTTGAATTTTCAGTAGGCCTCTGACTCAGATCTGGGGTGGCCAATGAGAGTTCATGGGTGGCCGTGGCCACCCCCTAGATCCGCCACTGCCCACTCATTCTTCCTCACTCTCTCTCTCTACTGCCTTACGCTGCAGAAATATGAAGAAAAGCAACAAAATAAAGCGTTGTTTGGCCAAAAATCAACCCTTCCTCCTCCCAGCTGCCAGCACACGCGTCCTGCCTTCTCGCTGGCTCGTGCTCGACTGTCGCTCGTACCGGATGACTCGAGGAGCTCACCAATGTTTCGAAACATTTAAGAGTGATGAGAATAGTTCACCCGTGCGTGAGCTGCAAAGGTTCCTAACGCGTCGTCATATTACCAGATTCACTTTCACTAAAAATAATCGTGAAATATTTATGCATTAACTTATGACATTTGATACATTTACTACAAACTACGTCTGCAAATGAAGCAGACAGGAAATTAAATCTCTCCCTCAGTGTTTATAAGTGTTCCTTCACGTATCCAGTTACCTTACGTCATCAGAAGACAAGTTCTCTCCCACGTAATTTCAAGAGTACCATTCTTCTTCACCGATGTCGAACACAATCTCTGGCGGATTTAGGAGGGCAGCCAACATAAATGGCCCCCCATAAAGGAAAAACCATGAAGTTTGCTCCTCCCAAAAATGTCTGAACACTAGTCATCACCTCGTGCGTGCTCACCATTTTCATGCAACTATAGTTACGTGATCAATGCCCAGGTTAGGTTAGTGAACTAGCGGGGTGGTCTGATGTATCAGTTATGTCAGAGTATTGGTCAATAAGGAGTATTGTGCTAAATTGCAGTTTTACCTCCCTCTCTCTCTCTCTCTCTCTCATAACCACCATTTGGCAACAACTACCATAACAACCCCTTCCCCCACTACTCATTACCCCCACCACAACCCCTAACCATTACCGCTAACTCCTCGGCTACCACACTACCACCACCACACATACCTCCCCTTACCACACCTACCACAACCTACCACCCTACCTCCCACGTCAACCACAATTACCCTGTTGAAGGCAGTACCAGCCACCACACAAGCATTCATAAAGATGTCCCTGACATGTATATAAATCCATCGTAAAATAACAAACACAAACACACCTATTACATACCTGTGTCTCGGCGCTCAAGAGTATTACTTCATCGTAACTAATATATATGGCCGACCTCTTCTTCCTTTTTGATCTCGTCTTAGGACAGCAAACTCGCTAACGAAACAAACACACATCCTCCCCCTTCAAAGTCTTCCTCTCGTCTGATATGGTTTTTTTTTGCCACGCCGACTGGTACCCCTTCCCCCCCTCTTACCCCTTTAACCCCCAACCCCCACTCGTTAAAAGGAAGGTGGATAAAAGGAGGTGAACCAAGTGTGAAATAAAATACCTATCTGGCAACTATCAAGGTGTCTTCTGTTTTCGTTTTCTTTGCTTTGCTCGTTCTATCTTTTATATGGTGGACTCAAGTAATTGGTGTTGGGATATTATTCAGTCGTGGTGTGTGAAATTAGAAGTTATCATTGAAATGTTTGTTTTATTGGTGTGTTTGTATTTGTTGAGGTCATATTTGGTTCCAAGTGACGAGGAAAAGGTGTCTAATGAGGTAGTTATGATTAGTATATTTACTAATAGGTGATTTAGACTCAACTACTACTACTACTACAACTACCGGTACTACTACTGCTACTACTACTACTACTACCTACTACTACCACTACTACTTTTACTACTACGTACACTACTACTACTACTTTTAATACTATTACTACTACTACTACTATTATTACTACTACTTCTACTACTACTACTACTACTACTTCTACTGCTACTTTACTACTACTACTACTACTACTACTGCTACTACTACTACTACTACTTTACTACTACAACTTTACTACTTTTACTACTACTACTACTACTACTACTACTCTACATACAACAAAACAATACGTACTGAATAATAAGGGAAATGTTAAATGCAACATATATGTACGTGCGTGCGTACATTCACAAATGATAGATATTATAAAAAGACAAACACTGGTTAGTTATTTAGAATGTTTATGTTAAGAGTTTAAGAGTGAAACATTATTTATATACAAAATGCAATATAGGAGTTTCATATACACACACACTAGATGAATTATACATATACATACATACATACATGATACATTACTAAAATATACTGACCCTCACCTCTCTCTCTCTCTCTCTCTCTCTCTCTCTCTCTCTCTCTCTCTCTCTCTCTCTCTCTCTCTCTCTCTCTCTCTGTCTATATCTAACATTCAATAATCAATGTTTATATAATACGTTGATATGCATAGGCTTACATTACACACTCGTTTATATATCAAATTATTAAATATACAACCATGAAACTTAGGATTAATTCAGATCACTACACAGCTACATGTTTATATACACTTTGTTGTTATTGTTCTTGTTTCTCTTGTGAGCCTCATTTCCTGTGTAAGTAAGTATGTGTTATGTAAGTAAATATGTAAGTAAGTATGAGTGTATGTATAAGTATGGGAAGAAAGGGAGAGAGGGAGTGGTGTGAGAAACAATAAGCTTAGTTTCTCATAATGTGATATCAAATTAATACACGTAATTGTCTTGTTTTGTTTGTGTTCATTGAAAGAGAATAAGATAAGATACTTTGATCCTACCTAGACACTTTGCAAATACCAACGACAAGGTTATTGACTATACAAAGCGCCACCACGCCAGGACGAACTTGGTGGGCTCGAACCGCCATTGAAGAGGAACTTAATGAATATAGATACGGAGACAGGACCAGACGAGTAGCCTACACATAGCTCAGGCCTATAGACATGCTACAACTAGGTAAATATAACTAGGGAAATATGTAACTACTTGAGGTGTCGCCATGGTATGTGAAGATTAGTAAAAAGAAATGTAAGGTAAAGAAAGAGAGGGAAGGAAAATATTAAGTGTTTTCTTGGAGGACAAAACGGTAAACAGGTAAAATTTTCCTTCTTTATGTTTTATGTGTTGCAGCAAACTTGACTTTCCTACATTTTGATTTCCTGACATCTCATTTTTGGTATTTATAAATAGTAATGAGTAAATAGCCAAGTTTTTGTTGTTTTGGGTTTATATACATGTGTGTGTGTGTGTGTGTGTGTGTGTGTGTGTGTGTGTGTGTGTGTGTGTGTGTGTGGTGTGTGTGTGAAGGTCATGACTAACATTTCTTATCTATGACCTTCTTATGTCACCTTCTCTGTCCTGACGTTTTCAAAACAAATAATCTAGGAACTTTGTTATATAGATAAGGGACACACACACACACACACACACACACACACACATAGATTATGAGAAAAATTAAACGATACCATTTCTTATTTTCACATAGCTAGTACTTCCATTAATATATCAATTAACTGTTTTTAATACTATTTGCTGTATATCTGAGTCCGTCTTCTTCGTACACCTTGTTATACCTTGAATTAACGAGACTTGGTATACAGGTAAAGAGTGTACATCTCTCTCTCTCTCTCTCTCTCTCTCTCTCTCTCTCTCTCTGACTATACCATAAACATGCAATATACTAGCTTCATTATTCTTGTTTGTATTATTTCATATCATGCAGAAGAGGTTAATTAATGGGTTGTATTGATCTCCTGTTTACATCTGTTTACACCTGTTTACACCTGTTTACACCTGTTGATCACCGCTGTGTATTCATCATAATTTTTTTTCATCTCTTTTCCATTATGTTTTCTAAGGCACTTTTTCCTACACGATTTTTTTTACCTCTCTTCTATTGTTTATATTTCTTTCTAAGGCTCTTATCTTATTCTTCTAGTTTAGGAAAATATCATAATGGAATACAATTGCTGTGTTCCTGTTTAAAACGATGATTAAATTCTTGTCTTTTAAGCAGGCACTCAACTTATTTTCTTTTTCAATCAATATTTTTTTTTTTCCAACCCAATAATACTTCTTGCCACAATTCTTCAGGAAAAATTCAAATCCCAAAGGAAATGTTCGAGTCATAGGAACTTTTTCTTCTTTCCATAAGTATAAAGTTTGACGACCATTAATAAAGCAATAACAAAACTCTCGTTGTAATAGCTATTCATCTATACTTTTGATGGGTTTTTGGTATATGCAGTGACTGTCCTCCTCCTCCTCCTCCTCCTCCTAGTCCTCCTCCTCCTCCTCCTCCTCCTCCGTGCTAGCATTCACTATCCTCCTTCACAGGTGACACAAGATAAGACTCTGAGAAGACTCGTGGAGGAGATGAGTTCTTCTTCTCCTTCACCTCTATCTCCTCCTCCATCTCCTCTTCTTCCTCCTCCTCCTCATCAAAGAATTCCGTCTCCACCATATCTTGACTGGTCTGTTGTTGTTGTTGTTGTTGCTGTTGTTGTTGAAGGAGAAGTCGCTGCTGTAGCTGAAGTTGCTGTAAAGTCGAGATAAAAATATTGTTTTGCAGCTCGTGAATGTCCTACCTAACGTGCAACACACACACACACACACACACACACCACACACACACACACACACACACACTCACTCACTCACAGAAGCTCTCTCTCTTTCTCTCTCCTCAATGGCCGCCCTTCACGCAGGCCTTGGCAGGGAGGTCAGTGGGTGGTAAGGGCAACACTCACCTTGGCGTTGGCGAGGGCTTGGTGGCGGTAGTGGGAGGCGAGCAGCTCCAGCGAGGCGAGGTAGGCGGCGGTGGACGACTCCGGGCTCACCGCGGCCTCCACGCCCTCCTCCTCGCCCCGCCCCTCGTGGTAGTGCTCGGCCACCCGCCTGATGAACCTGGAGGGCGGCGGGCGGGGCTTTGGTGAGGGGCGGGGCAGGGAGAGGCTGTGGGTGCGGAGTGCAGGGCGGGGCTGATTCGCGTAGGGCGTGCGTCCGTCCCACAGCCTGGCGTGCACGGCCTTGGGGATGACGTCCACCACGCGCGGCGAGACGGGGGAGTCCGGGAAGGCGGTGGAGGGCGCCGCGGCGGGGGTGGTCCTGCCCCGCGTGTGCACCAGCACGGGGTTGATGGCCTCGGTGAGCAGCATCACGTTCTCCGTCAGCGCCGCCAGCCCGAACACGTCCTCGTACAGCTGCGAGGCCCGCCTGGGCACGGGAACCAGCAGTCCGGCGTCAGACAATGCCCGCAGACGGAAGGGCTTGGGGGGACGGGGAGGAGGTATGGTGTCAATGCCTCGCCACAGCGGGAGGCGCCGCGGGAGTGTCTGGGCGCTCTTGTTCACCTCGATCACCGTCACGTTGGCGTCCGACCCGCGCCGCCTCCGCCGCCGCTCCTCCTCGTCGCTCACACCCACCGAGGAGGAGGCGGGCGAGGGAGGACCCGAGTGGGAGGGCGAGGCTGCCTTGCTGCTCACCTCAGGGCTCGAGTATCCCGACGACGATGACGAGGACTCTAGGGCCGGCGAGGACTTCTTCCAAGAGCGATCCATCAGAGAAGAGCGGGAAGAGGAGGAGGAGGAGGGTGTCATTGGGGAGACGGAGGCGTTGTTGGTGGCAGTGGGCGCCTCCCTGAGCCTCGGGACGGTGCCAAGGCCGGTCTGGGCACAGGAGGCGCGGCGGCGGAGGGGCCGCGAGGCCTCCGTCTGGCAGCCCGCCGTCCTGAAGGAGGGCACCCGCAGCACGATCTTGTGTCGCTGCAGCTCGCCGCGCGGCAGCTGTTCCAGCAGGGCGCGGGAGTCCTGCAGAGCTTCGCGATGTTCCTGTTCATAACGGCTGGGCTTGGCGGGACCCTTCTTCAGGATGCCCCTTGATGCCCTTGCCTCCTCATCCACTGCCCTCAAGCTTTCCATCAGATTCTCATCTGACCGCGTGGCACGAAGCGGCGGACCACCACCGCTGCGCTCCAGGATGCCCGTCAACACCTCCTCCAGGCGCCGCAGGGTGGCCGCCTCCTCACCTTGAGCGCGACACCCTGCCGGGGCGGGACGATCAGCACCTCCGTCAACAGGATGGAGATTCTTGTTGGCAACGGATGGGCGCGGCGGCTTAACTATCTCGGGGCGCAGGATTCTCGTAGCCTCGATGGAAGGCTTTGTGGTCCTGGTTGGGGGCGGTGGAGGCGGCGGCGGAGGCTTGCGAGGCGTCTCCGTGGTTGTGTCTCCGTCGTCCTCGGCAGACGGCGAGGTTGGCGGAAGCGCCGTGCGGGGCTGCGGGGCGGGACGCTTATAGTAGCTGTTGTTGTTGTTGTTGTTGTTGTTGTCTTCCATGAGAAGCAGCGGTGCTCGGCCATCGGATATCCCCGCTAACTGACACGCCGCCTCTGAGTCCTTATCCTCATCGCTGAAGTCGATCTCTTGGTCTGGGGGCTTAGTGGGACCCAGTGGGCCTTGCTTACCCTGCACCGCCGCGGCTGGGGGCGGAGGTGGCTTAGGTTTGTTACGAGGAGGGGGCGGTGCAGGGCCCTTCTGTTTGGTGAGGCGGATCGGGGCGGGCAAACTACTGGACTGAAGGAGGAAAGGACAGTCTTGCCGCCCAGCTGGTGCTCCTGCACGCTGGAGGCGGAACGGTGAATGGCCGGGATGGTGATCTCCTCCATCTCGTCCTCGTCCCCGGTGGAGGGCGCGGTGCAGAAGGAGGTCCTGCAGGTGGCCAGCGTGTGCTCAGAGCGACTCATTTCCCGCGTCATGCCCACCTCGATGACGGGACCCACGTCCAAGTCGTCCAGAGAACCCGCGTGGAATCTGCGGCTGAGGGCTGCTCCGGCCTCGGCTGCGGCGACGGCGGCCTCCCCCAGCAGGGTTTTGTCGCTCACAGAGTTTGATCTGTAGATGCGGCGCACGTTAGGCTTGGCGTATCGCGGGTACGTGCGCGTCCCTGGCAGCTCCGGGCACCTGACGGGGGCGGGGGGGTGCGCGGGGCGGCCCTCAGAGGCGTGCAGCAGCAAGTCCCTCCTCACCACGAAGCTTTGCGCCCTTTGTGGCCGCTGGTGAACTCGTGCGAACCTGGCGGTGGCGAAGGAGGCGTGACGGGCGGCGGGCGGCCTGCGGGGCCCGTCAGGACAGTCCCAGAGCAGATCCAGCCCCGGGGGGCCGAGCGGCGCGGCGCCCTTGTCGTCCTCCGGGTTGTACACCCAGGCCGAGGAGCGGGAAGGGTCCGGCAGCGCCACCACGTCCTCCAGCGTCGGCGTGGAGTCCTGCGGCTCCTGCGGCGACACGCACACGTCAACACGTGCACACGCCCTTGTGTCTGTGTACACACACACACACACACACACACACACACACACACACACAACACACACCACACCCACACCCACACACGCAGATAGCAGGGCGATTATCTTCCTTGACTCAGAATGAGTTACTCAGAAAGATAGACAGACAGACAAACAGAGAGACACAGACAAAGTTTTATGCAGACAGAAGCAAACAAAAAGACGGGCAGACATACAAGGTGACATGCATACAGAAATACAGACAGGAGGACAGGTATGCAAGCAATCATATACATTTGTAGAGACAAGACACCTTGGAAAAGAACAATCTCATTAACACCGGATACAGCAAAGCACCGCTGCATAACAGTGAACATTTACTTCTTATGAAACCAATGACACAAGTAGCTACATATATAGAATGACAGACAGGCAGACAGAAGGACATGAAAGTGAAAAGTCATGTGTTCACATTGAATCCATCAAAACTATAGTGCTTTGAGTAACGGAAAAAGAATTACATTAAAATATTACATTAAATCAATAATCGTTTGGATGTTATACAACTATCAAAGTTATCAAAGGCCAGAGGAAGGGAGGGATGGAGATAAGAAAGGAGAGGAGAAATAGAGGAGAGAGGAGAGAGGGAGGGGGGGAGGAGAGCCGAAACAAAGGAGGGAAACGGGACATCCTCTCTTATAGAAGTCAACATCGCGAGTTTGTTTAAGGTTTACAAGGACAACCCTCACCTATCTCAACAGAGAGAGAGAGAGAGAGAGAGAGAGAGAGAGAGAGAGAGAGAGAGAGAGAGAGAGAGAGAGAGAGAGAGAGAGAGAGAGAGAGAGAGAGAGAGAGAGACCAAAGGCACAGACACAGGAGACATTCACACACACATACAACACAAAAACAAATATTAAGAGACAATAATCATCAACAAGACAAATACATAAACAACTTAAATCAAACCACTTCAACAAACAAGCAAACTAACCATCTAAAAACAAGACTTACAAGCATCACAGGTAACTCACTCACCTTCATTACTCGGTTCCTCAGGTAGATAAAACAAGTCCTTGAAGTAGAAGATGGATAATAACAGCAGGCAGACACACAGACAGACCAAGAGGTTGATAGATAGATAGGTGAAGTTATAATGTGCAGGAATTAAATAAGGTCATGCATGTTTTATCTATTTTAGTTTTTTGCGGCTATAGATATACATGCAGTGTGTGTGTGTGTGTGTGTGTGTGTGTGTGTGTGTGTGTGTGTGTGTGTGTGTGTGTGTGTGTGTGTGTGTGTGTGTGTGTGTGGTGTGGTGTGGTGGGTGGGTGGGTGGGTGGGTGGGTGGGTGGGTGGTGTGTGTGTGTGTGTGTGTGTGTGTGGGTGTGTGTGTGTGTGTGGTGTGTTAGATCCAGACATGCATAAACAAGTCGGTGGAGGGAATGTGCACATAATATATCATCACTGTCTTATTCTTTATTTTTCACGTATTTTTCACTTTCTTGTTTTGCTTAATTTCATATCCGCTATACAACAAAACATGATTTGAAATAATAAAACTGTCCTTCTTTCTTTCTTCTTCACTATTCTTCATATCATCTTTCTTCTTTCTTTAGAGTCAGACGGTGAAATATGTCGCACTAAATCTAACTTACGCTTATTATCTTTTATATCTGTTTTTCTACTGGTCATTAGCACTTCAGGAACTCTCTTGGTGTGTTTGTTCACCTTCACTTTCATGTTTTTCTTTTGTTTTTATCTTCAATGGTTTTTTTCTGAATGGATCCTTAATTATAAAGGCACGGTTGATTTCTTCATTCGCACAGAAAATGCTTGACTGCCGAACTGAATGACACTCTCTCTCTCTCTCTCTCTCTCTCTCTCTCAATATACATCTACTTAAAAAAAATCACTTCTTGACTGCCGAACTGAATGACTCTCTCTCTCTCTCCTCTCTCTCTCTCTCTCTCTCTCTCTCTCTCTCTCTCTCTCTCTCTCTCTCTCTCTCTCTCTCTCTCTCTTCACTCTCTACTCTCCTCATCTCTCTCTCTCCTCTCTCTCTCTCTCTCTTCTCTCTCTCTCTTCTCTCTCCTCTATCTCTCTCTCTCTTCTCTCTCTCTCTCTCAATATACATCTACTTAAAAAACACTTCTGACTGCGAACTGATGACTCTCTCTCTCTCTCTCTCTCTCTCTCTCTCTCTCTCTCTCTCTCTCTCTCTCTCCTCTCTCTCAATATACATCTACTTAAAAAAATCACATCAAAGCAGTATAAAAACTTAACATTAAAAACGCCAGCTTCTTGTCCTCCAAAACATTTCCTTGCATTCACACTTTCCTCTCTGTACTGTCTACGTGTCAGGTCCTTCCACTGCGAGCACTCCACCGGGGGGCGCGGCAAGGCAGGGCAGGAGTATCAGGAAGGGCGTGAGTGTGGAGGGTAAGGGCGTGGCAAAAGGGGGAGAGTCAAGGAAAGGACACTGGAATCGCTCGATCTACCAATCTATGCGAGGCAAGGAAGGAGAGTTGCTAAGTACCCTAACTAGACAGTCACCACAGACAGTTTTTTTTCTTTCTTCCTACGCTTAACGTCCTTCTTCTCTTTATTTTGCATCTATCTCCTTTTTTTTTTCTTTCTCCTTACCATTCTCTCCCTTTCCTCTTTCCCTCTTTACTTCGTCACTCTTGTAGTGTGTAAAAAAAAATAATAATAATTGGTGTGGACATAAGGACACACACACGTACATCCTTGTCTGAAAACTCAAAACTTCAATCTAGATCCACGACGAATCCGCCTCCACCCTGCGCCGGATACTGGATCACCGCGCAGGACTCCCAGCCTCCTACAGGGTGTGATCTGAGGATGTCACTTGGCGGGGCACTGGTGGGAGGGGCGGGGGGCGGCACGATAGGACGCTGTACCTTCCCCTGTCCTCTCCTGGCGGGGCTGTCGGCTCTGCAGCTCTCGTTGACGGAGTAGAGAGACGTGTTGCAACTGGAGCTGAGGCGGGATGAGGGGCGGGAGGAAGGGCGGGAGGATGGGCGTGAGGAAGAGGTCGACTTGGGTACCTTGAGGACGCCTTGTGGTTGCGGCGTGGCCCTTGGGTTGTAAGGCTCCATGCTGAGGGGTCGGTAGGGCTGGAAGGAGGACTTGGAGCTCCTGGAGAGGGAGGAGCATCGCGAGGCCACGTCCGGCAGCGTCTCCTCCACCACCGCCGCCGGCAGGATGAATTGCCACGCCGATCTGTGGTTCCGGAGAAAGTAAGGAACCTCGGACTCCGGCGTGCCTGGAGCCGCTGGTGTTACATTGTCATCCTTTCCGCTGTTACTGTCCCCCTGGCGGCCATTACCACTACCACCACCACCACCACTACTACTATCACCACCACCACCACCACCATTCCCACCACCTGGTAAGCCATGCACAGCCACAACATCACCACCACCACCACCACCACCGTTCCTAACAGTGGCAGCACCTTCCCCAGGCAGCTCCTCAGGCACCCCGCCGTTGCTCAGGCTAGCGGCCGGGAACCTGGTCATCTGTAGTACCTGGCGCCTCTGCAGGTCCTCGTCGGATAGGGACCTTGTGACCGGCATGCGTCCCTTCAGCCTGGGTCCTCGCACCACCACGCAAAACAGGTACTGCGCCCCGAGGAAGCTGACGCCGATGCCCAGCGCTGACACCACCGTCGTCAGCCACAACGCTAAAACGATGGAGCAAAAGATGAGATAAGCTAATACAGAATTGAAAAAAAAGAGTAAAGAGCAGCGGAAAAAAATACGCATATACGTAGGGTGAAAAATAAATTCGTTTTTTTTTTTTTTTACTTATAACGGAAAGAGACAATGAGGAAATGTGAAAAATATTATAGATTGGTGAAGGATTTTTTTTATAGAAGAAAATGAAAAAGAAAACATCGAAGATTGGTTCCACAAAAGAATTGAATGTAAAAGTTATGACAAACATTTTGATGAATAAGGTTATTAAATCTATACACTGAAAATTATATGATTCACGAGCTAACCAATTAACAGAGAGAGAGAGAGAGAGAGAGAGAGAGAGAGAGAGAGAGAGAGAGAGAGAGAGAGAGAGAGAGAGAGAGAGAGAGAGAGAGAGAGAGAGAGAGAATACTACATGAGAGAGAGAAAGAGACAACTGTATGAGAGAGAGAGAGAGAGAGAGAGAGAGAGAGAGAGAGAGAGAGAGAGAGAGAGAGAGAGAGAGAGATAGCCTTAGTGCTCCGTGAGGCGTGGGTGCACACGTTAACCACATCCAGTGCGTGTGATAGTGCCTGTGACACAGAAACATATAGCAACTGACCTGTACAATTGTAGTGTGTCTATATTCTAAACTGATATAAGGCATAGCTTTAAGATAGACATCCTTGGAACAGAGGACAACTTACCGTTCTTGAACATTTACTGTCTTAACTTATTTACTTTTTAACCCATTTATATGCTTGATAACTGTTTGAATAAGAAAGTAACATGAACAAAGAGAGAGAATGCATAATAGATACAAGGACAGGGCCACACCAGTATAGCCGAGGCCCTGTGTGCTATGAAAAAATATATACGAAATATAAACAATAGAAGAGATGGTAAAAAAAGTGTGTTAGGAAAAAGTGCCTTAGAAAACATAATAGAAAAGAGATGAAAAATAAATGATGATAAATACACAGCCATGGTAAACACACACACACACACACACACACACACACACACACACACAGATGGGTTGTTTCCTTAAAACCCGAGCCCCTGTCCACCCAGCAGTGAATGGGTACCGGGTGTTAGCCGGGGTTTGTGACCTGCTCTCCGGGATGGTGGCTTCGGCCAACACAAAGCACAAAGGATGAATGATAAAAATGTTGATATGGAGACGGGGCCACACGAGCATTGCTCTGGCCCTGTAAAATACAACTAGATGAATACACACACACACACACACACACACACACACACCTATTCTGAGCTGGTTCTCCATGTTCTCCTCCACGATGATCCGCCTGTCGTCCTCCGTCAGGAACTCTTGCTTCTCTCCAACCTGAAGGAGGAGAGAGAGGAGGGGAGGGAGGAAAGAAGAGGTTACTTCATTTTGTTTTTGTATTTAAAGTTATTAATCACACAGGTGGTTTAAAAGGTAGATCAGTTAAGGCAGTAACAGAATGAGATTTCTTCACTTCTGAACTTACTTTACGAGAACAAAGGAAGAGAAGGAGGAGAGAAAGGTGAAAAAACAAACTTGGAATGAGAAGGCTAGGGTCGGTTAGAAAGTCTGAGAACGAAGGAGGAGGAGGAGGAGGAGAGAAAGACGAAAAAACAAGTATGGATAATAAAGGAGGAGAAGGAGGAGAGAAAGAGGGAAAAAAACAGTATGGATAACGAAGCAAAGAGAAGGATGAAAGAAAAAAGAAAAAAAAGTATGGATATCAAAGCAAGAGAATGATGCAAGAAAGACGAAAAAAAAAATGATGGGTAACAAAGAAAAGGAATGATGAAAGAAAGATGAAAAAACAAAGCTTGGAAAGGAAGGATATGGTTAGCTAGAACGTCTGACCAGGATTACTAAGAGAAAGAAAAGTGAGAGGGTAGTAAGGATGAAGAGGGAGGGGGAGGGGAAAGGGGAGGGGAAGGGGGAGGGGAAGGGAAGTGGGAGGGGAAGGGGGAGGGAGGATATGGTGAAGGGGGCAAGGAGTAGACAGGGAGACAGGAAAGGGAGGTGATACTGTGGTAAGGAATGACGTCTATGGGTGACGCAAGGATAGAGCAGACAGAGACGTTCAGGTCAGGACGGGAAAAGAAAAGAATGGTCACAGTTGTTTTGTTTCCATGTAACACTCACACACACACACACCACACACACACACACACACACACACACACACAGTAGTAGTAGTAGTTAGTAGAGAGGAGAGAGAGAAAAGGAGGAGGAGGAGGAGTAAGGAGGAGGAGGAGGAGGAGGAGAAGAAGGAGGAGGAGGAGGAAGAGGAGGAAGAGGAGGAGGAGGAGGAGGAGGAGAAAAATAAGGAGAAGGAGGAGGAGGAGAAGGAGAAGGAGGAGGGGGAGGAGGACGAGGAAAGGACGAAGAAAAATAAGGAGGAGGAGTAGAAGGAGGAAGAGGAAGAAGAAGAGGAGGAGGAGGAGGAGAAAATAGGAAGGAGGAGAGGAGAGAGTAGGAGAGGGAGGAGGACGAGAAAATAAGAAAAAGAAAGACGAGGAAACGAGTAAAATAAAAGGAAATAGAGGAAGAGAAAAAAAACAAAACAACTAAAAACAAAAACAGAAAAAACACACACACACCACACACACACACACACACACCTGAAGGATGACCAGGTTGGCAACGTTGGCCAGGAGCACACTGAGGGCGGCCACGAGCACCACCTGTCCCCGCCTCAAGGCCCGCCCGCGCCACGCCAGGCCGCCCACCACACACCCGCACACCACCGACTGTAGAGGGGAAGGAGGAGGGTTAGCAAGGGTGTGTGTGTGTGTGTGTGTGTGTGTGTGTGTGTGTGTGTGTGTGTGTGTGTGTGTGTGTGTCCTGTCTTTTATGTCGTTGTGTTTTCAATTTTCCTCCTATTTTTTCTCCTCTCTCCGTCCTGCCGCTTATTACAAATATTACTACTACTACTACTATTACTACTACTACTACTACTATTACTATTACTACTACTACTACTATTACTACTATTGCTACTCCTACTACTACTACTACTACTACCACTACTACTACTACTACTACTACTACTACGTTACTACTACTACTGCTTATACTTCTACTACTACTACTACTACTACTACTACCACTACCTTCTATTGCTACACGTACTGTATCTACTTATCATTATTTAAAGTGGCAATCATAATCATAAAAGCAAAATTAAAAGTAATAAGAGGGATAAAAACAGGGAAAACTAGGGGGGGGGCACTCAGTAGAGCGCATACCTCCGCCCGAATATTTCATGAATATTCTTCATGCCATGGCAACAGTTGTTATTCGATTTCATAAAAAAAAAGTAAAAATAACGTAATTTTTTTTTAAAGTAAAAAAAAGTATTTATATATATATATATATATATATATATATATATATATATATATATATATATTTATATATATATATATATATAATATATATATATATATATATATATTATATATATATATATATATATATATAGATATGCACTCAGTATGAGCGCATACCTCCGGCCGAATATTTCATAAATTGGTTGCCATGACAACAGTTGTCAATAGATTTCATCCAAAATTAAATCAGTTCTTCCTTATACCAAATAGACTTGGTATACCGAATTTGGTCCAAATCTATTCGTAACTTTTCGAGAAATCCTGTACACTAACAAACAGACAGACAGACAGACAGACAGACAGACAGATCGGGGTGAAAACATAACCCCTCCAACTTCGTTGGCGGAGGTAACAAAAACAACAACTACTACAACAACAACAACTACTACTACTACATATATATATATTCACGTCCGCTTTCCAGTCACCACCACCACCAGAGAGGAGTTTAGGCCTACAAGATAACACCGACATAGGCCTCCTCTTATCTATCTATATGTACACCCGAGACCCGGGATGCTACCATACAGTACTACTACCTTCATTTATTTCTACTTTACTTTACTATTTCTATTTACTATTTCTTTACTATTTAATTACTGTTGTATTTATTTATTCTACTACTATTTATTTTTACTACTTTCACTTCTACTTCTTTTACTTTTATTTGTCTTCCATTAAAAAGATGTTCACCAATCTTAATATTTTCTGTATTTATTATTTTTTCACTTCTATCTTTCTCAGAGCTAAATAATCTACATTAAATTATCTTAGTTTTGTATTTCTGATTATGCATATGTCTTCTTTTGTATAGTTTCACGTATTCCTAACCATATCTTTTTTTACATCACAAAGGACTGGCCAAGGGCACATCAAAAATGGGTAACACAAAGCCCGCTTAGTTCCTATAAGTCCCTATAAAGAAGACAGTAAGAGAATAAAATAAAAAAGAGGGGTGAGCCAATTTAGTTCTTATTTACTCTACTTTACTAAAAAAAACATATATCTTATTTTTCTATTGTTATTATATTGGTATGTAACATCACTTTTATAGATTCTTATTACGTATAGGCTATGGAGCGTAACTACAGATTCTTATCAAGTATTGAACCCATTTAGAAACATCACTGGATTCCTATAACACACAAATTACTCCTATAAGGTATTGAGCCCCTTTTAGAAGCATCACTGGATTACTATTACGTATATGGAGCATCAATACAGATTCATAATAAGGTATTGAAGCCCCATTTAGAAGCATCACTAGATTTCTTAAACACACAAATTACCTCTATAAGGTATTGAACCCTACTTAGAAGCATCACTGGATTCCTTTAACACACAACAGACTCCTATAAGGTATTAAACATCACTATACAAGCATCACTGGATTACTATAACACACACAACAGACTTCTATAAGGTATTGAATCTACTTACAAGCATCACAGGATTACTATAACACACAATTACTCCTATAAAGTATTGAACCCCACTCGTAGCATCACTGGATTACATATAAACACACAAATTACTCCTATAAGGTATTGAACCCCTTTTAGAAGCATCACTGGATTACTATAACACACACAAATTACTCCTACAAGGTATTGAACCCCTTTTAGAAGCATCACTGGATTACTATAACACACAAACCACCCCCAAGATCCTACCCACGATCCCGTCCATAAATTTGACCCGAGCTGGAAGATAGGTAGCACCAGCATGAAGTAGGTGCCCGCCACGACCTGAAGGAGGCCCAGGAGTATCAGGGCGGCCCCCACCACGCCCACCACGCCCCCGGCACGGCTCAGACACATCCCGGCACCTGCAGGAGGACAGACATAGGGAGGGCGTCATTGAGGGATTGCAAGGGAAAAGGGGCAGGGATGTGTTTGGACTCTAGGAAAGGAAGGAAGGATTTGAAGGGAAGAAGGGATGTGTTCGGACTCTAGGAAAGGAAGGAAGGATAGAAGGACGGAAGTTTAAGAAGAGAGATAATAGGAAGGAAGGATGATGATGTAGGCACTGGGAGGGATTTCTAGAAGAGGGAGAATGGGAAGGAAGGAAGGAAGGAAGGATAGAAGGAAAGGAAGGAAGGAAGGAAATTCGAAGAGAGAATGGGAAAAAAGGAAGGAAGATGATGTAAGTATGTGAGTGAATTCAAGATGAGGGAGAATGGAAGGAAGGGTGGATAGAAGGAAAGGAAGGAAAGATGGATGATGTAAGCAATGGGAGTGAATTCAAGAGAGGGAGAATTCAAAGGAAGGTTATAAGGAAAGGAAGGATAATGACGTAGGCAATGGGAGGGAAATTCAAGAAGAGGGAGAATGGGAGGGAGAGAAGGAAGGAAGGAAGGAAGATAATTATAAACAGGAGGGAAATCAACTTGAGGGAAGAAAGGACAGTTTATAGAGAAGGTATGAAGAAAATTTATGGAAAAGGAATATTTGGAGGAGGGAAGGAAAAGGAAGAGAGGAAGAGAGGAATGGAGACTTCATAATAATCTTGTATCTTGACGCTTCTGAGGTTAGAGAGAGGAAGGAAGGGATTGTGATAGGAGAGAGAGAGAGAGAGAGAGAGAGAGAGAGAGAGAGAGAGAGAGAGAGAGAGAGAGAGAGAGAGAGAGAGAGAGAGAGAGAGAGAGAGAGGGAGAGAGAGATTCATTAACTAAATACATCTCAACAAAGTGAAAGAAACACACACACACACACACACACACACACATACACATACACATACACACACACACACACACACACACACACACACACACACCACACACGATAAGTCACGGAACATACATAGAAAAACAGGAAGCGAATGTTACGTCGAAATAGATATATGATAAAAAAAATATATAAACTTTGCCTAACAACAACTTACAAAAACTTGCACAACTTTGCCAACAACTTACACAAAAAAACGTGACAAAACAAAGAAAATAAAGATAATAATGATAATAATGAGAATGACGATAATGATATCAAAATTGATAAT
>JACEEZ010007575.1:150000-157500 GCA_016584305.1 Chionoecetes opilio
AGAGAGAAAAGAGAGAGAGAGAAAAGATTAAAAGTACCCACGATAGCAATGCAAGTGGTAGTTTCGATGTTAACAGCCACGCTCCTTTACTTAAAACAAACAAAATACAAAAACAAACAACTAAGTAAATGCATGAATGGCAGAGTGTATATTAGTTTAGACCAACAACCTTTTAGACATCACAGGTTCGATCCCCGCTACCTATGATACGCATTCCTATACCTTGAGTGAGGGAGTGAGTGAGTGAGTGAGTATCAAGGACCTCTCTCTCTCTCTCTCCTCTCTCTCTCTTCCTCCTCTCTCTCTCTCTCTCTCGTCTCCTCTCTATTCCTCCTTTAGGACCATTTCTCCAGGTAGATGTGACCCAGACATTCTAAAATGATTGAGCCGACTTTGAAACAGCCCTACCTCCTCCTCCTCCCCTCCTCCTCCTCTCCTCCCTCTTCCTCCATCTCCTCCTCCTCCTCCTCCTCCTCTCCTCCTCTCTTCATCTTCCTCTTCCTCCTCCCTCCTCCTCCTCCTCCTCCTCCCTCCTCCTCCTCCACGTCCTTTGCTTTCTCTTTAATAATTGGTGTTTGGTGTCTTCAGGAAAAATTAAAGGGATAAGAAAAGATGAGGGAAGATGATTGGAGGAGGAGGAGGAGAGGAAGAGGAGGAGGAGGAGAAGGAGGAGGAGGAGGAGGAGGAGGAGGAGGAGGAGGAGGAGGAGGAGGGAGAAGGAGGAGGAGGGAGATGTCTGTATAGGATGAGGGAGGAGGAGAGTTTTGCTTTTATCGGTGGCTAGTGTGAGTGTGTCCTGTGTAGAGGGGATGCTTTCAAGGTCTCTCTCTCTCTCTCTCTCTCTCTCTCTCTCTCTCTCTCTCTCTCTCTCTCTCTCTCTCTCTCTCATCCTCAACACACACCCTATCCCCCCTCCCTCCCCCCACGCCTCCCCTACAACCAGAGATGCCCTAAGCAATATGTAATTTGGGAAGGACAATTTGGAAGGGGAAGGAAATATAATCAGGACAATTTTCACTAACTCAATAATTCTCTGACCAACTCGAAAACAATCATTAGAAGAGTGACCCCCTAGCACTGCCCCCAACCCCCTCCCTCTTGTTCCCCCCATCCCTGCCTATAATATGTCCCTGCCTCAAATTCCTCCCCCTCCCCCCCATATTCACTCCAACCCCCTCCTAACCTCCCTCCCAGCACCCCCATTCACCCCCCGCCCCTCCCCAACCCCCCCTCCCTCCAAGTCATGACCTTGAAAATACTGTCAGTTTAATAATTAATCATCATCCATTTCGGTTGTTAGAATAATTATGGAGCTTGATGGTTAAGTGAGAGAGAGATAGAGCGAGAGAAAGCGAGAGAGCGAGAAGAGAGATTCTGAATATTTATTGAGAGAGAGAGAGAGAGAGAGAGAGAGAGAGAGAGAGAGAGAGAGAGAGAGAGGAGAGAGAGAGAGGGAGGAGAGAGCGAGAGAGAGAGAGAGAGAGATTCTGAATATTTATTGTCTTAACTTATCTACTTTTTAAACCATTTGTGAGCTTAATAACTGTTTAAAAAGAAAAAATAAAGAGAGAGAGAGAGAGAGAGAGAGAGAGAGAGAGAGAGAGAGAGAGAGAGAGAGAGAGAGAGAGAGAGAGAGAGAGAGAATTATAAATATGACGAGGCGACTGATTTTCTTTACTGTGATAAATTATTGCTGTGAGGGAAGAAATACAGCCCATTAGCACAGCCGCCCCCGCACAGCACAGCATATGACGGCCACAGCACCTACACACGGGCCGCTGTATATCTTCGCTGACAAATTAGTGGTTCCTATGCCCCCCCCCCCTCCTTCTCCCCTCCATAGGTACCCCCTCCATTCTCCCTCTATCTCTAACTAACCCTTGTGTGTGTGTGTGTGTGTGTGTGTGTGTGTGTGTGTGTGTCATTAATATTCATACATCCTCATGTCTACATCCCCGTGAGAATGAATAAATGCATACTTATATACGCAAACCGCAACACACACAACACACACACAAAAGGGTCTCTCTCTCTCTCTCTCTCTCTTCTCTCTCTCTCTTCTCTCTCTCTCTCTCTCTCTCTCTCTCTCTCTCTCCCATGACGTCGCTTCCTTCCGATAACAGAAAAGGAAACAAGAATTATGTGACAGGTTTTTCCCAGCGGCGAAAAACCGGCGGTAATCACGTACTGATACTGATACGGTCACGGATAAACGCAGACGAGAGAGAGAGAGAGAGAGAGAGAGAGAGAGAGAGAGAGAGAGAGAGAGAGAGAGAGAGAGAAGAGAGAGAGAGAAGAAAGAAGAGAACAACAGACATACAGAGACAGTCAGAGAGAAAGAAAGAGATATTTAAAGAGAGAGAGAGAGAGAGAGAGAGAGAGAGAGAGAGAGAGAGAGAGAGAGAGAGAGAGAGAGAGAGAGAGAGAGGATGTTCCAATCTTCCATTATCACACTCTTAACATAACCAAGAGACCTTTAAATCCCACTTCGCATAACCTTCTCTATAAAATTTGCCCATTTTTAACACGACGAAACTAAGAAACGGTTATTTTTTTTCTTATATTCAATCCTGTAAAGTAAACATAAAATTACTTTATTAAATGCAATTCCCATAACACCACTACCACCACCACCAACAACAACAACAACAATAAAGCAACAACAACAGCAACAATAACAACAACAACACCACCACTACCACTAACAACAACAACAACAATAAAAGCAACAACAACAACAACAACAACAATAACAATAATAATAACAACAACAATAATACTAATAATAAGGATAATAATATGACGTAGAGGTGTTGGGAAAGTAACAAGTTTAGGGAATTTCTTATGATGCAAGGGAGAGAAAGAGTGGGACGGAAAGGGTAGAGGGGGAAGGGGGAAGGGGGGAAGGGAGGGAGGGGGAGGAGGGGAAGGGGTGAAGGAGGGGGAGGGGTGTTGAGGGAGAAGGTGAAAGGAAAAAGAAGAAAACGACAGGTGGTAACGTGAAAGCTGGTGACAACAGGTGGTTAGGTCCTCCTCCTCCTCCTCCTCCTCCTCCTCTCCTCTTCCTTTCTCCTCATCTTTTTTATTCCTTCTCTTTTATTTTACTTTTTTTTATTTACTACTTCCTCCCTGTTCTTCCTTCTCCTCCTCGTCTTTCTTTTTTCTTCCCCTATTCTTCGCTTTTTTCTTCGTTTTTTACTGTTACGTGTTCCCCTTTCTGTTTTCTTTACTATAAAACCAGCAATCAAATCAATCACACCAATATTCCTCCTCCTCCTCCTCCTCCTCCTCCTCTTCCTCTCTTCCTCTTCCTCTTCCTCCTCCTCCTCCTTCGTGCTTTTTACATCACCTCCGATTTGTTCTTCATTAAAAAACATGATTTCAATGTAATGTTGTTTGCACTCTCTCTCTGTCTCTCTGTCTCTGTCTCTGCCTGTCGTCTCTCTCTCTCTCTCTCTCTCTCTCTCTCTCTCCTCTCTCTCTCTGGTGATCCATTCCGTTTCACACACACACACACACACACACACACACACACACACACACACACACACACACATACATAACACACACACTCACACACACAACCACACACACACAACAAACACACACCACTCAACACACACAACACACACACACACACACTACATAACACACACACTCAACACACACAACACACACAACACACACATACACACATACATAACACACACACTCAACACACACAACACACACACACACACATACATAACACACACACTCAACACACACAACACACACAACACACACACACACACATACATAACGCACACAACACACACACACAAACAAAACACAACACAACACAAACACACACACACACACACAGTTTAGTTTAGTTTAGTTTATTGACTACAAGCAAACATAATCACATTCATAATTTAACACAAACCACACACACACACACACACACACACAACACACACACACAAACACACACTACACACACATACACAACACACACCACACACACACAAATACAAACACACACACACACCACACATACACTCACACACACACATATGGTACCTCGCAAATCATCTCCTAACGAAATAACAAGACAACTACACCACTTTATCAATGTGTGTGTGTGTGTGTGTGGTGTGTGTGTGTGTGTGTGTGTGTGTGTGTGTGTGTGTGTGTGTGTGTGTGTGTGTGTGTGTGTGTGTGTGTGTATATAAATCACGTCAAACAAAACTCGTCTGACTCATTGACTCAATCCTCATTTTCGACACACACACACACACACACACACACACACACACACACACACACACAAAGGCAATGAACACACAAAAACTAAACACGAGTGGACAGGAAATAGAAAAAATATTGTACGCAACAACTTAACCAAACAACGAGGACTTCTTTCTACGCACAAAGAAGAAAGAAAGAAAGAAAGAAAGAAAGAAAGAAAGAAAAAGAAAGAAAAAAAGAAGAAGAAAGAAGTAGAATAGAAAAACACAGACAATGCAAAAAGAAAAGTATAGATAAGAAGAAAAAATAGTAAAAGATGAAGAAGGAAAGTGAGAAAAGAAGACGAAGAATCAGAAAAAGAAGATGGCAAAGAAGATAGCAGTGCAGGGAGCCAAATTGTGTGGTTCCTGATTTCGTGGTGAGAGGAGGAGGTTGTGGTTACGCAGAAGGGAGGGGGAGGAGGAGGAGGAGGAGGAGGAGGAGGAGGAAAGGGAGATAACCTGTCACTGTTACACATCAGAACAAACGACGCAAGCCTAGAGAGAGAGAGAGAGAGAGAGAAGAGAGAGAAGAGAGAGAGAGAGAGGATATTGATATGATATGATATATTTATTTGGATGTAGTTTGTACATATGAACATATTACATATAGTGATAAGCAGGTCCAAAGGGACGTTGGAAGGTTATAGAGAGAGAGAGAGAGAGAGAGGAGAGAGAGGAGAGAGAGAGAGAGAGAGAGAGAGAGAGAGAGAGAGAGAGAGAGAGAGAGAGAGAGAGAGATTCAGTCAACTACACAGTGAGTTAACAGAGAGAGAGAGGAGAGAGAGACAGAGCAGAGAGAGAGAGAGAGAGAGAGAGAGAGAGAGAGAAGAGAGAGAGAGAGAGAGAGAGAGAGAAGGAGAGAGAGAGAGAGAGAGAGAGAGAGGAGAGAGAGAGAGAGAGAGAGAGAGAGAGAGAGAGAGAGAGGAGAGAGAGAGGAGAGAGAGAGAGAGAGAGAGAGAGAGAGACAGACCTACACTTAGAAGAGAGAGAGTAAAATAAGACATAGAACTCATACTAACAAACTCTTTGCAAACCAATAATAACAAAGAATAGAGAAAAAAGGATACAAGAGAAGAGGAGTCAGTCACAGAAATTAAAAGAGGATTGACGCAGAGGGAGCATGAGGAACTGACTCAAAAGGAGAGAGGAGAGAGGAGAGAGAGGAGGATGAAGGAGAGAGAAGGAAGGATAGATATGAACGAACCAACAAGCATACTTTTCTCTTGAGTAGTCAGCGCTTAGTCAGTCATACAAAGAGTTGTAGTGTATAGTAGTAGTAGTAGTAGTAGTAGTACAGTAGTAGTAGTTAGTAGTAGTAGTAGAGCAGTAGTAGTTAGTAGGTAGTAGTAGTCAAAGTAATGGTCTGCCTTATAAACGAATACAACTTAGACACGCCCTTTGCACCATATGCACTGAAAGTCCTCTTCCTTCTTCCTAAACTCTTCCTCCAGAAGACACATCAAAAGGCCAAGACAAACAACAATGTGAAAGCACTCACAAGAAGAGTTGAACTTTGGGAAAAAAATAAACTCGAGGAGCTCCTGGAGGAAGCGAGAGTCTTACAGAAAAGACTGCCAAGACTTCCCCCCCCCAAAAAAAAAAAACGATGATAAGGCACGTGGCTTTGCGGAAAAGATGAGACAAGGCAACGTTTCATCCGCACTCCGGTCTCTGGATGAAGATCAGAACGGCGGTGTGTTGCCACTCACCGAGGAAGCTATCAAATTGCTGGAGGAAAAACATCCTCAACACAGCAATTTGGAGGGACTAAGACAGCAAGGACCTCTTCAAATCTCAAACAGTGTCATCTATGAGATGATTACAGGAGAGCTGGTATGGAAAAAAGCTCTCCAGACAAAAGGCAGCGGGGCTCCCTCAGGCATGGATGCAAGAGGGTGGCGTCGCCTGCTGAGCAGCACTCAATGGGGCAGTGCCGCTGGTGACTTGTGCAGCGTCCTAGCAACACTAGCGAGAAAACTTGCCGCCACCAAATGCCGACATGTTGGCGCCCTGACTGCTTGCCGCCTTATCCCCCTTGACAAGAAGCCAGGGTGCAGGCCTGTCGACGTTGGGGAAGTCCTCCGCCGGATTATAGGGAAATGCATCATGGCGGTGGTGAAGGAGGATGTAAGAAGAGCGGCAGGGAACCTACAGGTGTGTGCTGGACAGCAGGCAGGTGGGGAAGCGGCCATCCACGCCATGAGGACGATCTTTGGTCAGGAAGATGTTGAAGCGGTATTATTAGTGGACGCAAAAAATGCCTTCAACACATAAACAGAACGACAAGCTCACAACATTCGAATGAAGTGTCCCCCACTCGCGACATATGTGGAAAACACATACAGAGAACCTCAGACATGTTCATAAGAGATAATAGAAAAAATAGCATTGTTAAAACTTTGAAATCAAGGGAGGGAACAACACAAAGTGACCCAGTAGCCATGGCAATGTACGCCATTGGCCTATCAGTGCTTCAAGAAGAGATTTCATATGAAAAGACACAGGTGAAGCAAGTGGCATATGCGGACGACCTAACAGGGGCCGGGAAAATCTCAAAACTAAGGAAGTGGTGGGATCTTGTGAAGAAGAACGGCCCTACTATAGGATACACACCCAACGCCACCAAGTCCATCCTCATCGTAAAACCCGAACATTATGAAATTGGAATGCGACTTTTCAGGGACAGCGGAGTCACTGTGACAAAGGACGGGCAGCGGCATTTGGGAGCTGTGATTGGAACACCGGAGTTCAAGCAGAAATATGTGGAGGAGAAAGTATCAGAGTGGGTGAAAGAGGTGGGCGTCTTGTCCGACATAGCCAAGACAGAACCACACGCAGCTTACTCAGCATTCACACATGGCCTACAACATCGATGGAGCTTCGTCAAGCGCACCATCCCAGTCATCAGCCGTCTCCTCAGACCGTTGGAAGAATCCATCAGGAAAACCTTCCTATCAGCACTGTTAAAAACTAATTTCATCATAGGAAATGACGTGAGGGAGCTGCTGTCACTTCCACCAAGACTGGGTGGGATGGGGATCACGTCCCCTGAAAAAAATGGCTGAGGAAGAAACCGAGACTCCATCCACCTCACCAGGTCCCTCAGCGAAAAAATCATAGCTCAAGACGCAAAGGGAGAAACAGACCAGAATGCGGTCTTGGAGCTAAAGAAAACCATGTCTAGAAACAGACAGAATGCACGAGTGAAAAAATTGCAACACCTAAA